>VNJY01003656.1:0-27071 GCA_008042715.1 Drosophila bocki
TCGGCATTATAATTTATAATATATATATGAAAACCAATCTGCAAGGGTATACAAACTTCGGCGTGCCGAAGTTAGCTTCCTTTCTTGTTTTAAATTTATTTTTTGTCTTTTCCTCTATAATATTACATGTTATAACACAAAATTCTTGTATTTTTATTTTAATTTATCCTACAATAACCATGTGTTCCTAAGGTTCTGCCGTTCTTAAAGTTTCAGCTACTTTTCTATTCATAGTTGATGGTCTTTTCTTATAGTTTTTGTTTATAAATTTTTTTTTCAGATATTGCAACTTCAAATGAATGACCACCGATACCACTATATGTTTACAACCTTTGTAAGTATTATTTTTATAAATATTTACGATATAGAATAAATTTAAAGGTTTCAAGGTTTTAATAGTCTTTTTACACAGCTTCTTAAAGTCGCAACATCTTTTCACTTCACTACACTAAGTCCGAGATGATGAGATCAGTTGATTCCATAAGCAACATGAACAAACTCTAATGAACATCGAATTATTTAAAATGTTTATTAAATCTATAGAGCATGTCTTAATTTATCTAATCTTAAAACCTTTTTTAAAAATTACATGTGTATATTATGTCATATTTATTGCTTTAAGATTTTCGAGCTTACACACTGGGTATTCCCTATAAGCCTAGTACCACTAACCATACAACATATAGACTAGTCATTTCATACAACGAAAATGGAACCAAAAATTTCTTAGCGACAGGCCCCAGAGACTTCGTGTGCGCCCGAAGCGACAGGCCCCGTAGCTTCGTGTGCGCTCAGGTTTTTCGCTCTCTCATTCTTATGCTCGCACACTGGTTGCGAGAGTTCAGTCGCAGAGTGGCGCATCTTCAGAAGGTTGTTCTGCGCTTGAACTCTTCTTTGTATGTATGCGTGTTCATGCATTCACGTACACGGGTGCATGTGTGCAAAGCGCCATAAGTTCGCCACAGAAAAAACGACATAATTTCGCCAGCCGCGATCTTATGCCGCCGAAAAGCGTCATAAGTTCGTGCGAAGTGGCTGGCGAAATAATGTCGTTTTCCTGCGGCGAACTTATGGCGTCCTCAAGCGTCATGAGATCGCGCGAAATTATGTCGTTTCAAAACGGCGAAATTATGGCGGCGGAGTTATGTCGTTACCCCTGTCGTTTTTTCTGTGGCGAACTTATGGCGCTTTGCAGCATCATAAGTCCGCCACAAATACTTTTAAAGCGACATAATTTCGCGCGGTCTTATGACGCTTTTCGGGGTCATTGGGCGAAATTGTGGCGGCGGACTTATGTCGCTATGCCGAGCGAACTACATTGTTGTTGGTTGGGTTGAAGAAGAAGAAACAAAGGTTTTGTGACGGAATCATTAAGGCAACAGTTAATTTGCAAGAACCTTCTTGGCCTCAGTTGCATTCCAAGTGGATAAAAAAAGTTCTCTTTAAATCAAGTCCTGCTCAGAACCATGTGCTCCGCATGCGGAATCAGTTTTCTCTTTATTCCCTCTAATAAAAGGAATAAGCTTCACAACCTTTTTATAAATTTCCCTTGAGAGCGTCTAAATTTTGTAAGGGTCCGCAATTTAATAAGAGAATGGAGCCAGTCAATACAAATACTCCTTAGATATTATCTTGAAATATAATTAATTTAATTGCAAATATTTAATTGAAACTTTTTCCTTGCGTGTTTAACTAATGGGAAATTTTTCAATAAGCCTTTGATTTCTCGGCTCATACATCAGAACCGTTATCACCGAAATGCAAGAACAAAAGGTGGAAAAAGTCAATTTTTAGTATGTTAAGGATATTTTATCATTCAATAAATATCCCCAAATGTCCCCAAAAAACTCTTTGAGTATTTATTTTATTTTTCTGTAGGAATAAGTCGCCCCAGCCAGCCGAAAATTCTAAACTGCAAAGTTTTCAAGCTGTTTTTACAGTATATCGGCTAAATCGGCCCATCAGATGTGGGAGAGGTGTCCTCATAGCGGTTACCTCTCATTTCTGAATTACTTACCTTCGAGGAGCGCGACTATGTTGAAATCCTTTGTGTGAAGGCATCATTCAATGGAAGATAATATGTTCCTACTATACTCTAATGTCTGAACTTTCTATTTATTATCCAATGGGTTTCCAATAGACCATCACAGAAGGACCATTACTAGTTCTTGGTGATTTTAACATCCCAGGTGTAATTTGGTCATCATATAAACTTTTTACTACAATTTATTTGCTGGCTTGTTAGACATTTCGCTTTCTCAAGTCAACCATGTACTAAATTCCTTAAAGCGACTTGGTCTTAGTTCTGCCTTTGATCCGGCGAGAGTTAGCTAGGGTGGTGTCGCTGACGCAACCCAAAGATCCATATCCTTCTTTCAATGTGACTCTTGACATTGAGACTGATTTACAGAATATATCTGATAGTACAGCCAAAGAAGTCCTCTGTTTTCGCAAGACGGAGTTTGAACGGCTGAATAATTATACTCTTGCAGGGTATTATAATTTCAGTTTGCAACTTATATATACATATATTCTTGATCAGCATCAACAGCCGAGTCGATCCAGCCATGTCTGTTCGTTTCTTCGCAAACTAGTTCCTCACCTTTAAAGCTATTTGAATAAAACTTTGGAAATAGTCTTCCGAATACTCTCCCTGATATATATGTATGTAGGAACGGGCCGGATCGGACGACTATATCATAAGCTGCCATAGAAATGATCAGCAAATTATAACTTTGTTGTTTTCCAACATATTTTCATCTTTTTTGAGATATGGCCATGATTTATTATTTTAGAATTTTGGTTTTAATTTTATGAAAATCAGACGACTATATATTATAGCTGCCATAGGAACGATCGGTATATAAATAGAACAAAATTATACCTTCGTTGCTTTTTGACGTATTTTCATCTACTCTGAGATAAGAGCTTTTTTATTATTTCAAAATTATGGCGTAAATTTGATTAAAATCGGTCGACTAAGCGACAAAAAAAAAAGTCTAGGCTTTATGTTAAATTTAAACTCACCGGTTCTCAAGTCACCCTTTTCGGCTATTTAACGGCTCGGTCAAACTTTACCGTTCTGAAGGCGCAGTCTTACAATAACTATTTGACTCGTTGTAAAGTTCAGTTCTCAAAGGTTGCAAAACAGTTTATTAGTATTGTTAACACTAAACATAAGCCGAAATAATTTTTTTAAATTCCACAGACAAAAATCAGACTTATTAATAAATTATTGCGAAATCTAATACAATTTTTCGTGTTATGCCAGTTTATTTGCCAGGTCCCAAGAGAATTCCTGTCTGTGTTTAGGTATTGTGCCGACGCCATGTGCAATCCTCTTTTGAAATTGTTCGTGTTATCCTTAGAAACCTCCCAATTCCCCCCTAATTTGGAAGCAATCATTTGGTAATTCCTCCCCTTAAAAAAGGTAGCTAATCTGATGCCATTAACTATAAAGGAATTTCTAAGCTGTAGGCCATCCCAGCACTTTTTATACATAACAGTTGCCTTCTCATACGATGTTATTTTAACAGATGTTAAGAATCCACCGTTTTCATTGTTTACCATTTAAATGATTTCTCGGGTTTGCAAAACGATCGAGTTTGACCTGTGGAAATGAATATGCAATGCCTTTTTCCATGTAAAATAGGATCTTGCAAAGGGGGAAAAAATAGTGTACTCATTGGACTAATTATGTTTATACCTTATCCTTATCATCACTAGATACATCTGGCAAGTAGTTATTTTAAGAATAATTGTTTTTCAATCTCTTGGATTTGGTTAAAGCCTTATCCGCTCGACGAATCTAAGCACTAGCTCCCAGCGCAGGGACGAGCCAAAGCGGTCAAGCGAGGGGATGAAGGCTAAGGGGCTGTACAAGGCTGTCCTCCGCATTCAGAATCGGCTCCAGAAAAAGGCCGCCCTATCCCCAGAGGAGAAGGTAAAGTTTACATGGGCCGAGGAGAGGATCGCTG
Organism: Drosophila bocki; assembly: GCA_008042715.1. Lineage (NCBI taxonomy): Eukaryota > Metazoa > Arthropoda > Insecta > Diptera > Drosophilidae > Drosophila > Drosophila bocki. The sequence continues at coordinate 3,978 of VNJY01003656.1, forward strand.
AGGGCAGGCTTCACTTCGCCAAACTCCCCCACATGAACTCGACAGGCGGATTCGCCAACAAGGTGGAGGAGACGCTTGCCAAAAAAAAGGCAACGCCCGAGAGGGCCTGTAAGGACGCACCGGGGAGCAAGCCCAACGCGGGCAACGCGGCCCAAGGAGGCAAGCTTATTCCAAATGGCGAAAAAGCCCAACAAGACCGCAAAAGTCAGTTAGGTGACCAAACGACATTTGATCGTGGCCCTCATTGACAGAAGCGATAAAGCCGGCAAGATGACCGAGGCGCGGAAAATGGGGCATGCGCTCCTCGTTAAGTCATTGTATGCACGGATGGAGGAAGATCGCGGAGCTCCCATGCCCATCTTTGGCGGTGCATGGATGCCCCGACGAGAAAGTGGCTGACGCAAGCGCTCTGCCAGTTGGAGGCGCTGTGGGATGGGACCAAGCTGGTAGTAGTGGACAGGGAGCTAATCCCATCCATTTCAAAGGCGAAGTTTTTCTTCCACATCGCAATCCAAGGGGACCGGGCGCTGAAGCTGCTGCAGCGTCAGAATCCGGATATACCAACAAAACCAGTATGACCCCAAAAACACAAGTCAAATACCTCGGCATTGTACTTGACAGCAAGCTGACGTGGAAGGCCAATGTAGTAGAGAGGGTGAAAATAGCCAAGAAGATGCTTAGCAGCACATGGGGCCTCTCATCCGCTCTAATGCTATGTGTCCACATACAGGTGCTGCGACCGACTCTGCTGTATAGAGTCTTAGTGTGGCGGCAAGCCATGGAGAAGAAAACGTATATAATAAGCTTATGGAGAGAACCCAGCGGCAGGCACTGCTCTGCATATCAGGGGCGCTGAAGTCAACCCCCACCAAAGCACTCGAAACCATAATCGGTATATATCCTCTAGATATCCAAGCGCAACTGACTACAGGAAAGGCGGCACAACGTCTGTTTGCATCAGGAAACTGGTCGCTACAAGGATTCGGGCACAGTTCAATTGGTCGAGACATGAGCAGTACATCTGACTACATGATACCCAGAACGTGCCCGGATGTAAAGACAACTGTATTCATTGGACCAAATGACTGGAAGTCAGGCCAAGACCATGCTCAATAACTCAATATAAACACCGAAGATATGTTCTAAATTGCAAACCAATTGGTCCAGTAGTTTTTGAGTTGTCGTGTACACAGACTTTCAAAATTACACATTAAGGGAGAGCGATTTAAACTTTTTGAATCTCATACATTGAACATCATCGTTCAACTCTGCATAACTTCGTCAATTTAGCTATGATCGATGTAAAACTTTGACACAATATTCTTAATATATTGAGGCTCTAAAATAAAAAATTAAAAAAAAAAAATTAAATAAATAAATTAATTAATTAAATTACATTACCCCTAATTTAGAATTAAGTATACAATGTACAAATAAATAAATATATTTATGATAAAAATATAAATCTTTAATAATTAAATTAATACCATATACCTAATAGAAACTTTAACGAAAATTTGTTTATTCTTTACAGGATTTGGAGACGTATGATTTGGAGGATTTTCGTTACAACAGCGTTAATATAACTGCATTTCGTTTGGTCGATGTAAATAGCAAGCGTTATCTTGAAGTCATTGATCAAATGCAAAAAATTCAACATAATGGCTTGGAAAATATTAATGGAAAACCATATATAAAGGTATTTATTATTATTTATTATTATTTCTTGTACAAATTTCGCCCACGATTTTTAGACAGATTCTGCTTTGATGTTTGATGCCGTGTACGCTTTTGCGTCGGGCTTACATTTCTTAAATTTGGATGATCACCGTTCCAATTTTGGCATACAAAATCTATCCTGCACTTCCGATCATACATGGGATGATGGAGTTTCATTATATAATCATATTAATAGTGTAAGTATATTTCTTGTTCTTTTTTTTATATAAAATAATCATATGTTTAATCGTATACACTCTGTTTATCCAAGGCTAAGTTCAATCCATCAATGTTGACTAAGAATTAAGTTAAATTCATTAAGTAAAATTAAGTTAAAATATACGTTTTTCTGAAATATAGGCGGTAAACAACTAAGTAAGCAACCTCATTTTCCTTCCAAAAGGCCCTTCGGGTAAATAGCGGTCACACTTCAAAACTGTTTTACTCTTTCAGTTCAGAAATTAATGAAAACTTTATTAGAGTATCATAAGGCCATAATCAAACAAATTGAATAATAACTATTAATATATACATTTCAGGGTATAACAGACGGCTTGACTGGTGATGTTAATTTTGTGGAAGGTCGTCGGAGTAAATTTAAACTTGACATCTTAAAATTGAAACAAGAAAGAATCCAAAAGGTTGGATATTGGCAACCCGATACTGGTGTAAACATTTCCGATCCAACTGCTTTTTATGATTCGAATATTGCGAATATTACCTTAGTGGTTATGACGAGAGAGGTTTGTGTATTTAACTACTTATAAAACTAACGTAATACATTGTCATCTTTACAACGAAACAGCATAGAAACCTACATATGTAAGTCTGTCAAACTCAACTCGACATAAAATCACACGGCTTTATATTCAGGGAATTTCCTCGACTGAATGACTAATAATAATAATCATAACAAGAAAGGAAGCTAAATGCTGAAAACACACACAAAAAAAGTTTCATAACATTTTACCTATACTTATTATGTTTACAGTTTGACAATTACAGTTTCACATTCCTAGCTTTATATTTTCTCTACATTAACCGATCGATTCTATGGCAGCTATATGATATAGTTATCCGATTTTCATAAAATTTTTACCAGAATTCTGAAATAATAAAATAAGCTCATATCTAAAAGTCGATAAGAATTTGTTGAAAAACAACGAAGTTATAATTTTGTTCCTATTCATTTTCCTATCGTTCCTATGACAGCTTTAAGATATAATCGTCCGATTTTCATAAAATTTTTAACAAAATTCTGGAATAATATAAAATGGCTATATCTCAAAAATGATGCAATAATATTGAAAAACAGACAAGTTATAATTTTTTTCTAAATATTTATCGAACATTTGTATGGCAGCTATATGATATAGTCGTCCGATCCGGCCTGTTCCGACATATATAGCAGTGAGAGTATATAGAAGACTATATGCAAAGTTTCATTCAGATAGCTTTAAAACTGTGAGACTAGTTTGCGTAGAAACGGACAGACGGACATGGCTAGATCGACTCGGCTGTTGATGCTGATCAAGAATATATATACTTTATAGGGTCGGAAAGGTCTCCTTCACTGCGTTGCAAACTTCTGACTGAAATTATAATACCCTGCAAGGGTATAAAAACATAGATTTACAGGTTTCTGCATACATTATTGCGTGAATACTTCGGCAGCAAATTCAGAAATTCATAGTTATTTGCTACGAATTGCAGTCTTATTATTGTTTACCTTTGTTGATCGGTATGACCGTAGTCGGACTACAAAAATAATCTGAGCAAAATACCATATATGTATATGCAGTTAGTTGTCTCTTTCAAGACTCTAATGAAGTGGCTTATAAATGAAAAGTGCCTTACTGTATCATAAGGCCATAAATGAAAGGTCCAGTAGTTTAAAATAATATAAATAAATTCTTCGTCCGCGACGTATGTATGCATTAATCATACCTATAATTAAGACATAAAAAACTTCAAAGGTCGATATCTCACAGACTAATAAATTTTAATTAAATTAATAAAAAAAATAATAATAAATTTACAGATTGTTAACGTATTTTCATCTACTCGAAAATATGTACTTTTTTTTATTTATTTTTAAGTTTGCATATCGGATGAATATATCATATAGCTGTCATAGAAACGATTGTTAAATGTAGACGAAAATGCTTAACAGCAGATCAATAATACGTATTGGCATATGTAATGAGGTTGACATTCTTAGTTTATCAATATAACTATAAAATTTCCATTTGTGTATCATATTTTTCGATCGGAAACTAGTGTGACCAAAGAAATTAAATAAAATGATTCTAAATTAATGAAAATGTGTACCTTTTTAGGAACGCCCATATGTAATGGTTAAAGAGGATACAAATTTAACGGGAAATATACGCTTTGAGGGATTTTGTATTGATCTCTTAAAAGCGATCGCTCAACAAGTTGGATTTCAATACAAAATCGAATTGGTCCCCGATAATATGTATGGGGTTTACATCCCAGAGACGAATTCCTGGAATGGCATTGTCCAAGAGTTAATGGAAAGGGCAAGTGCTTGCATTTATATTCCTACAGCGGTTATGAACTGGTTTATTAATAAAAGTTTTTAATAAAGGATTTACGGCATACGTGTGAATGTATGTATATAGGACTTTACCTTAGTACTTCCACCTCAAAGTCACTTAATTAAATTAATTAAATATGAAACTTCTACCTAATGAAAACTTTTAAACAGTATCATAACCGCATAAGCAACGTAAATTTGTATATAAATATATTTCTTTCTTACAGCGTGCAGACCTTGCAGTGGCATCAATGACCATCAACTATGCCCGGGAGAGTGTTATTGATTTTACAAAACCATTTATGAACTTGGGCATTGGCATTTTGTTCAAGGTAAAACCGATTAGTTACTATATATCTAGAAAAACACAACTCGGTTCTTAATCATACACATATTTAATTATTTAATAGTTTTTAGAGGCAGAGGGAGTCACTATAAAGAGGAGTACTTAAAGAAAAATCTCACAATCAAGAATTATCTTCAAATTGGGGCTCTCTATAGAAACTCCCTTTGCTGTAGATACAATTTATAGATGATTGCAATTTCAGTAAATCGTAGAATAAAAATTTAATATAGGTGCCGACAAGTCAGCCCACACGACTGTTCTCCTTTATGAACCCATTGGCAATCGAGATATGGCTTTATGTGCTAGCTGCTTATATATTAGTATCCTTCGCTCTCTTTGTGATGGCACGTTTTTCGCCTTACGAATGGAAAAATCCTCATCCCTGCTTCAAGGAAACGGATATAGTGGAGAATCAGTTTTCCATATCGAACAGTTTCTGGTTTATAACAGGAACGTTTCTACGGCAAGGATCGGGCCTTAATCCAAAGGTATACGACAAAAACTGCAACTTTTTTGTTATATGTAAGCTACAATTAAATAAATGTATCTATTAATGGTAATTTTTTAACTTGCAAGATTTTTACATTTTATAAGGCAAGATGCATTTTAGTTGGCACACTAAATATATATATTTTATATCATTTTGTATTATTAATATATTATTTCAGATTTCAGATCGAGCGCAGACCAAGTTTTTCTCATTCATGAATCCACTTGCGATTGACATATGGTTTTATATAGCATTTGGATACATATTTGTATCGATCTGCATTTGGATCGTAGCTCGACTTTCACCCATTGAATGGGTTAATGCCAAACCCCCATGTTCCAGGGCTTGTGATCATATTCTGCGTGAAATTCAAAAAGAAAACAATTGCTTCGATGATGAACAGTTGGAAATGGCGGAGAGAACAAGAAAAATGTCCGAAAATTCGGAGTTATGTTTAAATTCAGATAACAAATTTCATGATCACCAAGAAGCGAAGGTCGATGAATATGATGCTTCGGATGATGATAATACTGTGGACTTAATTCGAATACAAAACAATTTTACATTAAAAAATAGTTTTTGGTTTGCAATTGGCGCTCTTATGCAACAAGGTTCTGACCTATATCCTAGGGTAGGATCAACAATATTTTCTTACCATATTGAAGCAGAGCCGTAGCAATCCTGTTTTGCGTGGGGGCAGGTGTAACTTTTTTGGAATAATTTCAAAAATTTAAATGAAAGGTCAACGTGAATGCAGTATCAAATATACAAATAGATCTCTTCATTGCTTTTTATTTAATGGTTCTTCAATATTTTCCCTTTCTTCCTATCGATTTCATATATGAGAAAAATGCGTGATGCGGAGGAAAACGCGTGGTGGAGTCAAGCCACACCCTTGCCCCCTTGGTTGCTGCGGCTCTGTATTGAAGCGCCTAAAAGGCTAACAAGCATAAATGAATAAAATACCGAAAAATTCTTACTAAAAATTAAATATTGTTAAATTGGAATCAGATATAATTGGATCACTTTTTATGCATGTTCTCTATATATTCTATAAGCAATATGCATATTTCCCAATGGACCAAAGCATTGTAAGCGATATCGCAAACCAAATTAAGTAAAAAATGCAGCCCAAGTATCACTGTAAAGGACCCGGTACCAAAACCGTTGTTCTTTAAATAAATGAAGTACACATCGAGAAAAAACAAGAAAGGAAGCACGCCGTAGTTTGTACACCCTTGCACTTTCATTAAGAAACGATCCATTCTGGTCAATTTAATAGAAAAATATATAAGGAAATATATAAAAGTTGTATATTTAGCATATAGTTATTTGGTTTTGATAAAATTAAAAAAAAAAAGTTTAATCGACTAAAAAAAAACAGTTTTTAATTATATCAATGAGAATCGATTATTTAGACTATTATTAAAATTAGTATATTTAGGACTTACTAGGTATACAATGTTTGAAAACAGCGAAGTAATGCCAGTCCACTAAGCGATAATATTCCTGTACCCATATGTACCGTGTACTAAAAAAAAAAAACATCGCTCAGAATTTGTTTCTGATTCCGTTTGTAAACATTAAGCGGGACTGCAGCTAACACTCGCGTATTTATTTCGTTCCTATCGTTTTACTATTGTCTTTTGGTCCACTGGGTAAATTTATAATATTCCTCTTTTTTTTTACTTTTCACAATTTTATTTTTCCCACATTTCTTTTGTTTTGTAATCAAACATTTTATTTTTAAGTTACCTGGGTATAAATAAGCTGGGCTAGGTCATTGGTTGGTTACATACATATATAAATATGTAAATCATAAACTTTAAGTAATTCTTTCATATGACAAATTGTCTGAGGCCTTTATTTTTCTTTTTAGGCAACTTCAACGCGAATTGTTGGTGGCTGTTGGTTCTTTTTTTGTTTAATAATTATATCCTCATACACTGCCAACTTGGCTGCTTTTTTAACCGTCGAGCGGATGATATCACCCATAGAAAGCGCTTCTGATCTGGCAGAACAAACGGAAATATCTTATGGAACTTTGGAGGGTGGATCAACAATGACATTTTTTAGGGTAAATATATGTAGGGATACTAATAATTAAGTATTTATTGATTTAGGTTAAGTTTACACGATATTTAAGTTGTAATATTTCAATGAAAAATTCGACATTCAAACTATGTGCACACTTGAGTGGCCTTGTTCAGTTTTCTGCAGCGACTAACTTGGACTCTTCAAATGAAGGTTTAGGAGTTGCGAACGGGAGAACAATACTATACCAATCTAGCTGATAAAATACTTGACGGTTATGGTGAATTATTAAACATAAATTATGAACTTCAAATCTAGGCAGTCGCAAGTACCACAATCGGTAAAAGCTTCGTTCCTGTTCCATTTTGAATTCTCCAAGTCTCCAAATTCATACTCAGTTTCAATCTTTCTGCTCTCATAGAAGTTCCCCCTGTCATCGTTCACTTGTTCCATTTTTAAATGTTCAAGCAGTTCCCTAATGTATTTAATTTTAATTTTAATATTCAATCATGTCAAAATGGAAAACGGATTATATTTTTTTTAAAAACGACAAATTTTTGCTATCGGAATGTTTCGTTTTCTCAACGTTTCTTACTGCTCAAACTCTCGACTTGTTGTTCTGGTAAAAAGCAAACAACGTGAAGAACTGTCTTTGATATTGTTTAGAGGGGGGCGGCTTTAACTTGAAATGCACTCGAAATAAGAACACGTAGACTGTTCGGGGTTTTACGCGACGTGCGTCGGGATGTTTATTTATTACTAACTTTACAAAAGAAACTAAAGCTACGGCGAGCGGATTGGAAGCTCTACGGAAGTCCAGAGGTAGAGGGAGAGAAAGAGAGCGCTTACGGGATCATTGGAGGCTGGTAGAGGGATCACACTGCCTCCAGAAATTAAGGGCCTTTCTGGCGTGAACAGATAATTTTAATCGCTTGTTCTAAAGCCAGAAGGAGTCAGAAATATCTTTTTATACCCTTGCAGGGTATTATAATTTCAATCAGAAGTTTGCAACGCAGTGAAGGAGACGTTTCCGACCCTATAAAGTATATATATTCTTGATCAGCATCAACAGCCGAGTCGATCTAGCCATGTCCGTCTGTCTGTCTGTCTGTCTGTCTGTCTGTCTGTCTGTCCGTTTCTACGCAAACTAGTCCCTCAGTTTTAAAGCTATCTGAATGAAACTTTGCATAGTCTTCTATATGCTCTCACTGCTATAAATGTCGGAACGGGCCGGATCGGACGACTATTTCATATAGCTGCCATACAAATGTTCGATATATTTCTAGAAAAAAAATTATAACTTTGCTGTTTTTCAACATTTTTGCACCATTTTTCGGATATGTCCATTATATATTAATTCAGAATTTTGGTAAAAATTTTATGAAAATCGGACGACTATATCATATAGTTGCCATAGGAACGATCGGGAAATTAATAGAAAAAAAATTATAGATTCGTTGTTTTTCAACGTATTTTTATCTACTCTGAGATATAAGCTTATTTTATTATTCTAGAATTTTGGTATAAATTTCATAAAAATCGGACAATTATATCATATAGCTGCCAAGTTGGGAATGTAAAACTGTAACTGTCAAACTGTAAACATAATAAGTATAGGTAAAATGTAATGAAATAATATCTGCAAGGGTATACAAACTTCGGCGTGCCGAAGTTAGCTTCCTTTCTTTTTTTCTATGCTTTGCTTTTATTTATTGTATCTTCTCATGTATGAGACTAACAATTATTGTATCAAATCTTACAATACTACCTAACTAGCAGTCATGTACACTGGTACAGAGTAAATGGCCCTGACTAATTATGGCTGGGTTAGAAGGTCGTTACGTAGTAGACGGCTTCTTCTGGAAACCCGAATCAAGTCCCTTGCTAGAGGATTTGGATGGGCAGAGAGTTTTTCCTTGTAGAACGCTTTTTGTTTTTCTATTTCGTTCTTAACTGCAAGAATGCCGATATTCCTGTAGATGCTTTCATTGTGAGAAAACAATGGTGCCCCAGTGATAGTTCTCAGAAATATCTGAAGTTGAGAAAATCCTGGCGTCTAAGATGCTGCTACATTTTTTACAGCTTTAATTCCGGTGGTCCCAATTACTTTTTTGGTCAATTTGTCCATTTAAGTAATTAAATTAAATATAATTATTTATAAACAACATTTTTGGCCCTCCTTTAAAGTTATTAATGTATTCTTTTATATTTGATAAGTATTTTTACCCGGATGTTTCCTTTCACCAATAATATGGCAGCCTTGGCGAAACTTTTTACGATGGAATTATCAACCCCTCGCCAAACCGAAATTGTTTTTTTGTCAAATTTGAGATGGGTTCAGAAATAAATTTTTTATAAAATAACTACGTGCCAAAATGATCTTGTGGTGGTATGGAATAAACATCAATAGACAACTGAATAAACAATTTTTTCTTTAGTAAATAAGATCTGATTTCGTACAAAAAAAGCCATTTACTTTTCATTCCGGCAAGACAAAGGTGCCCGTTTTACAATCGAAGAAATCTTACGATTTCAATCTTATAACTAAACAGTTGATGTTGCTTTTTAAAATCTGTGCTTAATTCGAAAACCTGCCATCTACGTTTCGCTTAATACGATCTCTAAAGCCTTGACTGCATCGGTTTCGTCCTTGCATGGCACAGTTATATTGTCCATGTATACTACGATTGACAGATTTTAATAATTTCTCACAAGACTTCTGAAACATAACGGCAAAACATAACCGGTGAATTTGAGAACCCAAATGGAACATGTGTAAATTCATAGTGTCCGTTATGGCCCACAAAAGCTGTACATTTTCTTGAGTCTTTATGAATTGGCACATGAAAAAATTCATTCATCATGTCGAGAGTGGTAAAGATTTTCAACCATTGCAAACTTTCCAGAATATTGTCAATCAAGCTCAGGAAAATTGTCTTTCTTGATTTTTTTTGTTAAGTTTTCGGTAGTTGCAACCAAATACACACGAACTTTGCATTTCAAAGCGGTCAAGCGTTCGTTAGGTAGGTCCGATTTTAAAAATGTATAATGGTATTTACTCTGTAAAATTAATTAGATTGCTTTATTATTTTTGGTGTATTTAAATTGATTTCACCTTTTGTGTGTATTATGTGAATGAAATTTTGGATGTTTAAACAGACTTTTAAATATGTTACACCCCGATCCTCCTGTATAGGTATTACGAGTATAGGTGTATTTTTCAATGTTTTAAATTATCATTAATAAACTCAACTGCCTTACTGGTTTTGAGGTCAAATTTTCGACGCAGTCTTCTGCTGTTCTTTTGTTTTTATGATGTTTTTTTTTTGTTAGTTGCCAATTTTGCTTATAATTTATACTTTATTTTTATGTTATCGGTTTCTTTAGGTGCTTCTTGTAACTTTGGTCTTTGGTGTACAGAAAAGGTTACAAACTCGTATTGTGATTAGTTTCCCCTGCATCACTGAAAGTATTGATTGGCCATGCCTGCGCTAGACTGGTCCTATAGTAAACGAACGCCAAACTACCGGTACAATTACCCTAAACGGACGTTCAACCACTTTAAATAAGTGTACTCCCTTGACGACGAACGACGAACCACTGGGTATATGGGTACCATCCACCATCCACATGGGTATTCCCTTGATTGACCTTATAAAATGATCTTTTTTAAATATAATTTCAATTTGAACACAGAATGAAATATTTTCCATGGATTTTGTATTATGTGCATTATAAAAAATTATTGCAACTTAAATTATAAAATAATAAACAATCTTAATATTTATTAATTTTCGATTTTTTATCAAAATTGCAATTTAAAACCCCGATTTTTGACTAAAATATTATGTTGATTTGGTAAATAAAAAATATAATAAAATTTAAAATGAAAAGATACATGTAAAATTAGTTAATGAAGTTATGTTCCAAACTTCAAACAGGTTGGTTGAGTAGATTTTAAGTTATCGCTTACACCAATTTTCAAAATGGCATTTTACAGGAAAACTTTCCATAACTTCGTCAATTTGGCTATGATCGATGTAAGACTTGGAAACAATATTATTAAGATGTTGGGACTTTAAAATAAAAAATAAATACAAATACAAATAAATACCTTAGATAGATTATGGATCGATTTAAATTTTGTGAAATTTTTGAAAGGTTGTAAGGAAAGAAATTAGGGAAGTCGTCAAAAATCGTCCCAACATTTTATATTAACAATTTTTGGAGTTAATGGGGATATTGTTACATTTATATAACCTAATTTAAAGGTGTTTTTGTTTGACATAGTATGTATACCTACATATATATAATTTTATAGGACTCCAAAATCGGTATTTACCAAAAGATGTGGCGTTATATGGAAAATCGAAAGGCAGCTGTATTTGTTAAAACCTACGAAGACGGCATAACACGTGTGATGGAGGGCAGCTATGCATTTCTAATGGAATCAACGATGCTAGACTACGCTGTACAACGGGATTGCAATCTTACGCAAATCGGAGGTTTGCTGGATTCAAAGGGTTATGGTATTGCCACACCAAAAGGCTCCCCTTGGCGAGATAAAATCTCTCTGGCCATTTTGGAGTTACAGGAAAAGGGTATAATTCAGATATTATACGATAAATGGTGGAAAAATACTGGCGATGTTTGCAACCGAGATGACAAGAGCAAGGAGTCGAAAGCAAACGCACTTGGTGTCGAAAATATTGGTTAGTTTCAGTTTCAGTACATCCATACATACATATATAAATACATAAATCTTTTCCATATTTTAGGCGGCGTGTTCGTAGTTCTTCTTTGTGGCCTTGCCTTGGCAGTTGTTGTGGCCATTTTTGAGTTCTGTTGGAATTCAAGGAAAAATCTGAATACGGAAAATCAATCGTTGTGCTCGGAAATGGCGCAAGAGCTCAGATTCGCAATACACTGCCATGGATCAAAGTCGAAGCATAGGCCGAAGAAAAGGAATTGTTTGAAATGCTCTGCCGGAACCACCTATGTTCCGAGTAATTTGAGCAGTACGCCGAATGCCGGGGGCGTCCACTACAATTACTTTAATTAATTAATGGGGGACAAAAGTATATAAATATTTTTTTTTATTTGTTGAATAAAATTTTCATTTTATGTAGATAACTATTATTACGATTAGTAAAATAAATACAAAATTAATTAAAACAAGAAAGAAAGCTAATTTCGACACGCCATATTTTGTATACCTTTGCAGTTTGATATTTTAAATATATATGGTGAACAAATTCAAAGTAATGTTAACTTTCATTAACTAACTTATTACAAAAATGAGGGACTATTTTGCGCAGGAATAGACAGACGGACATGACTAGATCGACTGGACTTTGTAGAGTCGCAAATGACTTCTTCTGGCTGAGCTGGTGGGATAAGTTCCAGTTTCCAGTTTAGTGAGCTGGGTTGTTAGGATCATACTAGTTTGCTGTAAATAATCGCATTAATATTTTTTATTTAATAAACTGCAGTCAAGTTAGCAAAAGTTGAAATATTGTTTGGGTTGTTTAACGTCGATTATCGATGTTCATTTGTATGTGTGTGACGGGCAAGGGTTAGGCAGCCCACTACCCAATGACAGAGCTAGACGGCCAGCCCAAGAATGTCACGCAGGTCCTTCTAGGGACATTACATCCGTTTGGCATTGGTTTAGAAAACCACGGTGTATATGTGAAGAAAATTCAAGATTTGTTGTTGTTGAACTATGTTTAACGAAGCCGTTTTAAGAATTTGAGGCTTTAATAGCTTACTAACTGCTCGAAACCCTTCGATAAGGCAGAGGGCTTAGCGATTCCACGATAGTTAGTAACAACGGACCTAGATTCTTTTGTATGTAGAGTTTTCGAGACTTATGAACGTTTCATGAGAATTTGTTATACGGAAAGTCCGCTTTTTTAATCGTGTTTTAATCCCTTTTTATCAGTCATTTTTCGGATCCATCCGCTAATTTGCCAACTGGAATAAGGCAGCCGAGTAAAATACAATGAAAGCAAGTATATTAATCATGAAAAACTTTAACGCTTTTCTATATTCTAATCTCAGCACATCCTGGGATCGGGTTGCTCCTACCCTCACCTTATCTTAAATTATAAAGCTCCGTTGTTAAAACCCGAAAAGAAAAGAAACAACGACAGCGAACATGATTTTCTATGCGAATTATTTATTTTCCAAAGTTTAGCCTGTAATGTTATTATTGCAACAAAAAGAAAGATTTCATACATTTTACAATATTATCCAGATATAATATCGTTAACAAATGTTCACGAAGAATTATATAATTTATATTTATTTATTTATTTATACAGGTACTTTATTTACATGAATAGGAATGTGTGCAATGGAGGTGTCGCTTAGAATGTACAGATGAACAGTGTTTTTATTTTGAATTAAATGTTATTTTTTTTTTGTTATGTTATGTACATATGTACGAATTTATACGGATGGATCACTCTTTTATTAATATTTTAATGTTGTTTTGTATTAATTTTTGTATTTTGCGTCTATATGAGTGAGCAAAATAAATTGTAATTTCAACCACAATCGCTGACTATATTTTGCTTTTTATAACAAGTTTGCTAGAGGATACAAAACATTAATATCCGCAATAACATTTTGGTCGACCCTTAATAAGTTTTAGACAAAAAATAAGTCAAGAAAAAGGAATAAATTCATTTGGGTCCCTATTAACTAAATTTTTTTTATTATATTTTGATGTTAAAATAAATATATATATATATATATAAATTAAATTGATACCAATGTTTTCGCAGAAGCGGTAAGGTCAATTTGTTTTTTAAAGCTTAGTACTAACATCAGATAAATTTGCTTTCGAAAAGTTCCGAGCGAAATTTGATATATATCTTGATCGGGAAGCAGTTTGATCGAATAATATAGAGAAAATGCCATAAGGATCACTTTGCCACGTATGTCAAATAATTAAAAAAAAAAATAATAATAATTCAGCAGAACTTAGCAAATTCGAACTTTTTAAAGCAAGAAAAAAATATATTACAACGAATGGGATGTTGGAATGTTATTAATGGATGTATTAGGCGTTATATTTCTAAAGGATAACATCTTAAAGCACAAACGGCGCCAAATAACTGAAACATTCCTCATTTAAAATGTCTTTGTGAACTAAATATCATAAAATGGACCCTGTCATTACGGCATTTATTAAATTAATCCTTTTCTAACGGCTAAAATAGCGCTCAATGCGAATGTTTTTTTAATTACCATTCATATTGGATTTAAAAATAATTAAATTCATTTATTTTGAAAGCAAAATTACAGCTGTTTAGTTATGATGCTCAGAACATTTAGTTTGTCTGCAACATTTTTCGTCCGCCACATTTATCCTATGTTAGTCTAAGCTTTATTTTGAGATTTATACACTAAAAGTAAAATGTTTTAAATATATTAGAATATTAGAATATGTATGGAAAATCAAGAGAATCATGGTATCCATGTTGAAATGGAATTTTTACCCGTTCTAATATAAAACAGACCAAACCATCACAGCTATTGATGTTTTGCCAGCTCTAGCCCCAAAAAGGTTGTGGATGTGAATATATATTTGGTGTGTTTTGGTTATACATATGTGTATGGATACATATGGCTTTAGTTAAGTTAATTCTTGTTATCAGAATATTAAATGAAAACTAAAGTCCAATAGAATTAGGAAAAAATGTATATAAGAAGTTTACAGAAAAAAACACTTCAGACAGACTTATTTATGTGCCCATTGTTGGCTCTTGTCGTATTTCCGATTTAAGTTTAACGAATTCTTTGGCCACTTCGTCATTATTGCGTTGTGACAATATCCTTAAAATTGTCCAGCCTGTTTCATCCATTTCAATGCGTCGCATTAAGGGCAACCAGCAAGCAACCGAACCCTGTCATTGTTAAATATATAGATATATAGAATGACTTCTAATGTTAAATCCTTATTTTTACATACCTTTTCCGAAATATCTTTTAGTGGAATAACAGCAACGCCCACAAGTCGATCATCACGGGCAAAGCAATAGTCCTTCACACATATGTGCAACTCAAAGAAATCCAACTGCTCCTCATTGCCAATGGTGCTATGTATTAAATCAAATAATTATTATTATAATGCTTATAATAAAACAATATAATCATAACACGAAATATAATTACAAGCTAAATGACTCGTTGTATTTTGGCGACCAATTATTTGACTTTGACTTGGTGGCAAATTTCCTCTTTTTCTCCTGTAGATGCGGCCCAATGAGATTTATTTCCACAAACGGCCTGAACATGCCCGACGGTATCTGCCACTTTAGATCGTTAGCAGCCACCACTTGAATAAAAAACATAAAAGGAATATTATGAAAGTTCCTTTAACTGTGGCTTTGCCTTAAACTGACCTTTAACGTTTACTTTGTGCTCCCCGGTGCCTGGATGCGAGAATAGATCGATTTGAACGGAAATTTCGCCGACACTTTCCTCGGCGTTTTCGGGATCCACTGTATTAGGTAAAAAAGAACATACATACTGTGAGAAAAACTTTCTGTACTGAAATTGTTATAAAAAGAACTACAAGCTATAAATAACCAGAGGAGCTTTGGATTTTTAGTACACATTTGTGATTTTATCGGTCTGTTTTAATTTGCGTCAGTGGAGCACTTGAGAGCTGAGCTAAAATTAAAAAAAAAACAAGAAAGGAAACCAGCTTCGGAACGTCGAAGCTTGTACATCCTTGCAGTAAAATGAAATCTATCTTTAAGCTTTTATTGAAATACTGGGACTCAAGGCCTTATACATATTCACCTATGGTATCGGAAATTAATCCTTTGGTGCGTTACAAACAAAAGCAGCAAAGATGTAAATAAATACAATATTGTTTTGTTAGCAACGACCCATGCTGTATAGAACTGCAAAGTTCTTCAGACTCGAGGTCTAGTCGGCTTCGATTTTATAAAAATTAAAAAAATGACTCTGGCCAAAAACAATACAAAGAACTTGTCAATACTAGATGATTTGGGTATCGCCAATTAAACAATTAGCGTTGCAAAAATCAAAAGTCATGTTCGCAAAAAAGATTTTAACCATACTTATTCGAAAAAAAATGTCCCAAGGATACACAATCTGCAATAAAATTCTTTATGTAGTGGATATGAGCATTCAAAGTTGAACTTTCTTTCGTTTTTTGCATCATACAAAAAAAAGGGTATATTGGTCGACTTTCAGGTAGTATTACACAAAAAACATAAAACCAATGGTCATGGTTTTTACTTTAAATGATAGATACATTCATAAACTCTTAAAGAACCTAAAAACGGCACTTTGGTAAATCGCTACCTGCCAGATCTTCATGTTTTCACCCTTTTCTGCTTAAAGTAGTCTATAACTTCTGAAGCCGATGAATGCCACCGACTACAATATGTCTATAAGTCTTTCCTGAGCCAGAATTACCGAAAATACCAACACAATTTCATACATTCCAAAAATCACACTGTTTTTAAGTTTTCAAATTGTTTTTATTTGAGCAAATACATCAAAATATAGCTCAAAACCTAAACAAAAAATGTTTTTCATTGAAAATAAATTATTTTTTTACTTTGATACCCTTTAAAAAGACGAATTTGTGGGCGTGGTAAATTATGCAGTACATATATACATTTTACAAAAATTACTTGTCCAAGGCCGTTTAAATTATTCGATTATATTATTTGGTTCAAAAGATATGATTTTAGCAACGCTAAATGAGAAAAGGCGTCTGTTCGTCGTTACAATTGTGTTAGAAATGTGAGTACCTTTGGTAGACAATTATTTTAGCGCGTGTCTCTCTGTAGTCGTAAATGTTACGGGATGATTATACTTTCCAGTAAGAGATTCTTTTAACATCTTTGAGAAATAATAACACTTGTAAGTCAATTCATTTCATGCTAAGCCACGAGATGCGCGGGATCATGCAATTTTGGGTGAAGAAAAGTATTTTGACATTGCATTAAGGGGTTATATACAGTTGTGATAGATGGAAAAATCGATTTTTTTATTGCATATTCTTTAAGTATATACTGTTGAGAATACTCTAACAAAAATTCATAACGATCGGAGCATTAGAACCGAGGTTGTAGCTATTTATAGCGCACTACCTGCACATCGGCCGGAACAAAGTTAAAACTTTAAGCGCGATTATCTCAGACTCTTGTTTTTTCGAAATTACCTTTGCGGTGGACACGATTACTAAAAAACTATTAATCCGATCAACACCAAATTTTGACCACTTATTTATTATAATAAAAGCTAGTACTGGACGAAGGAGTTTCCGTTTTTTTTTTAAATTTCCTTTTTTAGAGCATAAAAATCGAAAATCTTATACCTTGAAAAAGTACATTTTTTGTTAAAACCGTCGCCATTTTTTTTTTTTAAATCAAAATTTTTACAAATCCTTCGTTCAGGGACTAGGTAGGCAATACACTATATTAACGAAAATTTTTTGAATTTTTGATTTCTGATGATGTCCACCGCAAGTCATTATCGGAAAAAGAGGGTATTTGAATTCGGCCATTATTTAATATTTTTTTAAGAAAATTGTTTAATAAGTACCCAGAAACATGTACTAAACAACGTCGGCAAAACATTTTAAATAAATATTTTGTATGGTGTCCAAAAAAAAAATAACGATAAAATTTCATATTTTTGTGCGGTACAACTGTATATAACCCCTTAAGAGTTTAATTGTTGCGTAAGCATTATACAGCTCTTTGACATTTGTTAATCCAGCTTATAATAAATTATTTACCATCTTTATTAAATTTTTTTTTAATTTAAGCCAAATCCAGCAAAAAGATGTGTTAACAAAGTAAAACGCAGGTATTTCGGTTAAAAACATCAAAATATTGTATACAGTCCCACGGAAAACAATTTACTGCCAAATTAGAAAAACCACGCAAGACTACGTATGCAAAGAGTAAAATATATAACAATGTTTTATTTAGTAGAAAAATCAAGTGACAAAAAGAGGAAGCTAATTACGGCATGCCAAAGTTTGTATACCCTTGCGGATTTCAATTAATTCTCAGCTTTACATTTAAACTCGAAACTAATAATGATTACGAAGTTTGTTTAGGTCAGCTTCTGAGTCAAATACGTTACTTTCGGCATAAGTCTTGGATATTTGTAAAACAAATATTGAGGCATATGATCCTTTTCGCGTTTTATGTTTGCTTTACGATGACCTGTACTTTTTGTTGTCTTTTGAAATGTCCTTAGATTTTAATAAAAAACAAGAAAGGAAGCTAACTTCGGCACGCCGAAGTTTGTATACCCTTGCAGATTGGTTTTGATGTTTATATTATAGATTTAAATGCTAAAACACTCGCAAGACAGAGTTTCATTACATTTTACCTATACTTATTATGTTTACAGTTTGACAGTTACAGTTTTACATTCCCAGAATTATATATTTTATACATTTACCGATCGCTTCTATGGCAGCTATAAGATATAGTTGTCCGATTTTTATGAAATTTATACCAAAATTCTAGAATAATAAAAGAAGCTTATATCTCAGAGTAAATAAAAATGCGTTGAAAAACAACGAAGCTATAATTTTATTTATATTAATTTCCCGATCGTTCCTATGGCAGCTATATCATATAGTCGTCCGATTTTCATAAAATTTTTTACCAAAATTCTGAAATAATATAAAATGGCCATATCTAAAAAATTATACAAAAATGTTTAATAACAGCAAAGTTATAATTTTTTATCTAAAAATTTTTCGAACATTTTTATGGCAGCTATATGATATAGTCGTCCGATCCGGCCCGTTCCGACATATATAGCAGTGAGAGCATATAGAAGACTATATGCAATGTTTCATTCAGATAGCTTTAAAACTGAGGGACTAGTTTGCGTAGAAACGGGCAGACGGACATGGCTAGATCGACTCTGCTGTTGATGCTGATCAAGAATATATATACTTTATAGGATCGAAAACGTCTCTTTCACTGCGTTGCAAACTTTTGACTGAAATTATAATACCCTGTAAGGGTATAAAAATTTTACCTATTTATATTGATTTTCTAACAAATTGTCTTTTGTCAAAATAATTTTGGCCTTCCATCTTAATAAAGTTCTATAAATATTAAAAAAAAATTGTAAATAAATTTATTATTTTTGTTGGTTTTAATTATCTTATTACACGATTGTTTTAAATAAATGGCTTTCATATTTTTTGGATAATTAAAATGCAGTTAACTACACAAAATTTAAAATTGTATTTATGTCAAATACTTTTGTCCATGATTGTATGTATTTTCGACATCTACTACTCTACTTTTGGAATCTAAAAAAATGGAATAAATAACGTTAATGTGGGAATGGGTCTGGCAACTCCGTTCCATCTAACCCACCACACAGCAGAAAGAAGGAAGACGGAAGGTGAAAAGCGGGGAGTTCGCAACGAGAGACGACGACGGAAATACGCGCCAGCTTACGACGACGATGAAAAAGAAGTTAAAACGATTAAAACCTATTACAAACTATTCTAAAATACGTGTAAACGACCACTTTATACTAAACTAAACTATCTACTATAAAATATTATTAAATACTATAATAAAACTTAAAACTAGTAGGAGTTCCTATTTTAAAAGGAAACCAATCCCACATTTATAACGTTTTTTTTCTTATTGTCAACAGTAATTGTAAACTTTCACTTACCTTCATGAACTTGGCTGGATATAAAGGTCTTTATCAAAGTATCGGTCATCTGCGTGTACAAGCTCAGTGCGTAACGTAGGCTCTGCAGTTCGGATGATTTTTCAAGAAATGTCTTTTTCAGTCCATTGCCACCGGCGTGAAAGTATTGTTTAATTGTATCTAAGGCAACATCTAGCACGGCACACTGTTTTGGCGATAAGTTTTTTTCCACTTCTTTTGATATGTCCATAACACCGCTAAGCGCACTTTTAACATCCTGTTTACCCGCCATATGAGACTTGAATAAGCGGCCCATGTCCTCGATTTTGGCATTAGATGCCAGATTCTTAGCATTGTCCGTAAGGTGCTTAAACATCATCTGAGGAAATTATTTTATAAAAACAAGGAAACTTGTTTACCCTCATAGTTATAACAATGAAACTATTATTAGAGGTGAAACAAAAATAATCAGTCTTAAATTTTTCCGTTTCTCTTATTTATAATTAGCTTATTAAGTACCTCGTTGGAAAATACGTAATTCAAAAATAAAAAAAAAATTGTTATAACCCGGAGTATAACCCGGAGTGAAAATATGATTAAAAATAACGGTACGATCAGTTCCGTTCCGACATACATAGTACGGACATGGCTAGACGGAATTGACTTAACGCTGATCAAGAATGTATGTTTCCATTTTTTTAAATATCTTTTTTAGGACCTTGTTGGAAAATTAACTAATTCAATGGCCATATCCCAGAGTATATTAAAATATGTTAAATGTATAAGGATATTTCAGCACGGCTAGAATCGGGTGTTGATGCTGACCAAGATTATACATACATATATACTTTATAAGGTCGCATATGTATTCTTCAATGCGTTGCAAGCTTCTGATTAAAATAATAAGAATATACTAATAATCAAATAAAATAAAATAGTAACCGTTTTATCAGTCATCGGTGGCAGAACAATAGTCTTCTCCAAAATTCGCATCACAATCTTCCAGAGCTCCTTGAGTAATCGCTTTAGGACGGTTTTCTCACACGATTGAGCATAGAGAGTTAGAGAGCCATCCAGTAGGTCCATAAGCGGCCTTAACACCTCATCAGCTTCCACGGCGACGGCGTTACGTTGAGCCGCTTGATTGCCAGGTGTCAAAGAACTGCCTCCCTTGATAGAGAGTAACATATCTCCAAGTTCTCGAACAGATTGCGTAATGCGGGGCTCCAAACTAGAAAGTTCATGTATTAAGATATATATTTCAATTTTTTTCGGATGAATCTCAGCTGAGCTATATAAATAGCATCTGCTTTTCCATTTCTTTCTTTATTGACATGGAAAGCGCAACATGGAAGGAATACCTCAACTGAGAACACTCGGAAGAAACCATACATCAATATTTTTGGCGATTTAGAAATACTGATATTAAAATTTTTAGACCTACCTGATGGCGAATTGTGAAGCCAAATCATCCAGTGCTGAATTGAGATTCTGTTGCAATTCTTTCAGAATGTTGGCTGCATCCTCTTCAAGCTTATCTCCACCCATCGACTCGAACATTTTTTCCAACTGCACTCTTAGTTGTTGAATATTGTTCATTAGGATGCAGGCCTAGGTAGTCACGAGGTAAATATAGATATATTTAATTATATACATAAATCATTGTGGACGGAAGGCCATATAATTAAGATATTTGGAAATGCTTACTTATCGTTTATATATTTTTTTAGAGTCCTTAAACTACTTTTATTTTATTAAACAAGTTGATAATATGTATTTTAATGTGTAAATCTACTAGCGGCCTGCGATTGTGACGCACTCGCTCTCTGATTTCCGAGACGAACGAAACGTCATCTTTCCAAACGTCATCTTTCTCGTACGCATATTTTTGGCTTACATTCAGCGATCGATTCTGTGACCCACGATTGCAACGTCTACACTATGATATCTGTATTGAACTTAGTATCAGCGATCGATGATTGTCCAATACGTCGTATGTTTAAGTAACTTTTGGTATTATCTATCTTATGGCAGTAATGGTGAATTTAATGTGCAAATTATCAACGAATTTTTGGAATTCGAGATTAGTTAATAACATGCGTACTAAAGAACGGCAAGGGTGGCATTTTTTAGCACTCGCATCGAACTAAAATTGGGTGCATGTGTCACTCACCCTCACTCGAGCATTAAAATAACCCTTCAGTACCAAAATTCTTTTTCCCGGGGTTTCCTCGCAGCATGATCAAAAAAACACATGCATAGGTCTCGTTCAGAGAAGTCCGAAATAAAATAGCCGAAGAAAATTCTACCTATGTACGATCGGCTACTCCCGAGTGTCTCGCGAAGTTCAAACTTTAAAATGGTTGTTGTTTTCAATCTTCTGCGATGGCTGGAATTCGCAAATTAGAGAGACATGGTGATGGAGGGAAGGGAGGGAAATCGGTGTCAAAAACAAAGTGTATAAAATTATAAATACGTTTACATTGCGACCGGCTACTGAAGAAGTTTCTCGAAGTTCGTACCAAAATTCCCTTCACGGCCTTTTTCTGGCGGCATGTCCAAAGAACAACAAATTGCATGGGCTTCGTGTTGGTGAATTCATCAACATTTCATCAACATGTCATAAACATTTCAACATAAAATGTTGATGTTTTTGTTGTTGATGAAAGCCCATGTTAATTTCATCCACACCCTGCAGTACCATTCATCAACATTTCATCAACGTTTTATCAATAGCCGAAGCGTTTTGTTGATGATTCATCGATGAATCGCCATGACGAATTCATCAACATTTCATCTATAATTCATCAACATTTCATCAGTATTTCATTAACAATTCATCGATTAAATGATGATGAAATGTTGATGATTCATCGATGAATTATTGATGTTTTTTTTTCATATATTAAATTAAATTCTTGAAATTTTATTAATATTATTTATTCTTACTAATTCTATACCAACACTAAAACACAAATATAAACAATTAACATTAAATTCATATATTGTAAGGCCTCAAGGTCTGTTTGATCCTCGGTTTTCCGCTTTTTATTGACATAGACCAAATTTTTTGCGCAGTATCTCCTCTGGAGGCTCAGTTCTATCCACTTGGGCAATTGTATCTAAAAAAAAAAAAAAAAAAATAATCAAGGAAATACATAGTAATACAATTAAATAGAATTTACCCAAAAGATCCTCGTTTCAATATGTTGGCCATTACTGCAGTCCGAAAAGAAAAAAATAATA
>VNJY01003658.1:0-142169 GCA_008042715.1 Drosophila bocki
AATATAACAGTTTATACCAATTATTATTTTTGCCCAAAAGTTTTTATAACAGTTTATACCAGTTTTCAGTTGCTTGCTGCTGGTTTCTGTTCGCCTGTTACCCCAGTTTGGAAAGCGGCCAAATTGGATGGAAATTTTTGCTCACTTGCATCAGTGATGCTCACTTGCATCAGTGATGCTCACTTGCATCAGTGATGCTCATTAGCATCAGTGATGCTCATTAGCATCAGTGATGCTCACTTCCATCAGTGATGCTCACTTGCATCAGTGATGCTCACTTGCATCAGTAATGCTCACTTCCATCAGTGATGCTCACTTCCATCAGTGATGCTCACTTCCATCAGTGATGCTCACTTTCGTCAGTGATGCTCATCTAGCTATATTGCAATATTGGGAGGTATATAAAATAGCGCTTAATGCCAGTGATGCTCAACTAGCTATAATGCAAAATAGCTAGATGAGCATCACTGTCATTAAGCCCGATTTTATTGCCTCCCAATATTGCCATATAGCCAGATGAGCATCACTGATGCACATGAGCATCACTGATGCAATTGAGCATCACTGATGCAAGTGAGCATCACTGATGCAAGTGAGCATCACTGATGCAAGTGAGCATCACTGATGCAAGTGAGCATCACTGATGCAAGTGAGCATCACTGATGCAAGTGAGCAAAAATTTCCATCCAATTTGGCCGCTTTCCAAACTGGGGTAACAGGCGAACAGAAACCAGTAGCAAGCAACTGAAAACTGGTATAAACTGTTATAAAAACTTTTGGGCAAAAATAATAATTGGTCAAACTGTTATATTTCACTTTATGCATTT
The DNA here is from genome assembly GCA_008042715.1 of Drosophila bocki. Classification (NCBI taxonomy): domain Eukaryota; kingdom Metazoa; phylum Arthropoda; class Insecta; order Diptera; family Drosophilidae; genus Drosophila; species Drosophila bocki. Next base: position 828 of record VNJY01003658.1, read on the forward strand.
ATACCTATTTGTTGCCGACAACAACAGCTTGATGGCAACAACAACCTTTTTACAACAACATCCCTACAGCAGCCCATCCAAATTTCTGAAATTTTCCATACAAAAAATTGGCCGTTTCCCAAACTGGGATACCAGGCGAACAGAAACCAGCAGCAAGCAACTGAAAACTGGTATAAACTGTTATAAAAAGTCCAAGTTTCAAACCATTTAGGAAGCGGCGCAAGTAAGCGGAGACTCAAACCTTTTGAATCCAAATTTAGTTGTTATTTTCCAACTGCACCTGGGCACACTGAAACTAATCGTCGATAAATTCAAATTTGGCAGTTAAATTCAAATTCAAATTCAAATTCAAATTTGCATTTAACGACGATTAGTTTCAGTGTGCCCAGGTGCAGTTGGAAAATAACAACTAAATTTGGATTCAAATGGTTTGAGTCTCCGCTTACTTGCGCCGGCTCCTAAATGGTTTGAAACTTGGACTTTTTATAACAGTTTATACCAGTTTTCAGTTGCTTGCTGCTGGTTTCTGTTCGCCTGGTATCCCAGTTTGGAAAGTGGCCAAATTGAATGAAAAATTTTGCTCACTTGCATCAGTAATGCTCATTAGCATCAGTGATGCTCATCTGGCTATAATTAAATATTGGGGGGGAGGGGTGCAAATAATCGGGCTTAATGTCAGTGATGCTCTTGTGCATCAGTGATGCTCATCTGGCTATATTTTGCAATACTGAACAAAATGGCATCTCACTAACTGCCAGTGATACCCATCTAGCTCTTTTGCATTATTTGGACAAAATGGCATCTCACTAACTGCCAGTGATGCTCATCTAGCTCTTTTGCAATATATGGACAAAATGGCACCGCACTAACTGCCAGTGATGCTCATCTAGCTATTTTGCACTATCTGGACAAAATGACATCTCACTAACTACCAGTGATGCTCATCTACCTATTTTGCATTAAGATGGCATCACACTAGTTACCAGTGATGCTCATCAATCAAAATAGCTGATGAGCATCACTGGTAGCTAGCAGTGATGCTCATCAGCTATTTTGCATTATTGGGACGAGATGTCATCTCACTAAATGCCAGTGAAGCCTAGTTAGCTATATTGTATCCCATATCGCTGTACATCAGTGATGCTCACTCATCTATATATTAAATAAATAAATACAGTATAATTGGAGTTCTTGTCATCATATTTATTAAATTATTATAAATAAAATCGTACAAAAATCGTTAAAAAATGTTATCATTTAGTTTAAATTTATTTTATTATTTTTTTTTTAAGGTAGCTATATATAGTCGTCCGATCTGGCTCAAAGGCTGTTTCTTATTGTCAATTCAGCGCGTTTGGTCTGCTGTTTGGGTTATTTGCCAAAGGCGGAAAATGTCAATGGATTGGTGGAGGGAGCAGCGCGGTGAATGGAGTTTTCCGAGGTGAGCAGCTCCCAACCGTACACATTCGAATGTCGTTTATTGCCCAGCTGCCAAAACCCTCTCATTGCCTCGACCTCATCCTCATCCTCGTAGACGTCCTTTCCCATCCTCCTGCAGCTTCCTGCCGGTGCTGCAGTTTGACGAACTTTGGCGCCCTGTAAATAATGCAATTTGTAATTAAGTCAGTCAACCAGTTGAGGGGCTTGCGGTGAGTAATTAGAAGCCATTGGCAAACAACAAAAACAAGCGAGGGAATGGCAAATGCTTGATATTGAATAAAAAGAAGAAAAAACCAGGGGAGGAAGCGAGGAAAAGGTGAATTTTTATGTGCTTGCTAACAGGGTGTAAAAGTGTCAGGAGCAACCTAATTGAAAGCAACATATGTACCTGCGAGTGGGTGTGTGTGTGTGCAGAAATGTTTGATTAATGAAATATTTAGCAGGTTAATTAAGGTAAATTGGGTTAGCCACCGGAGAGAGTCAGAGTCAGAGGGGAGGAGAGACACCAGAGCATCTCCATGGAATATAGAGGTCATATTAGCACACACTTAAGCACTGGGGTAAATAATAAACTGAGAAAAATAATTATTAAATTTAAATTGGCATGGAAAATATAGATATAAAAATATATATATTAATATTAATTGTCTCAACAAAATGAAACCGTTCTTCATAACCCAAAACTCTTTGCCATATGCACAATAAGGCACTATTCCTTTATATATCCTTCCTATATCCTTTATTATCCTTCTCTTTTCTTTTTTTGGGCAACGCCACTGTCAACGCCCGCAAATTGTCATTGTCCTGCGGGGACTCTGGCTCAGTTGCCATTGTTCGGTCTCGTCGCTCTCCATTTTCCATTTTCCCGCCGTCATTTGTTGCAGCTTACGCTTAATGCACAAACCAGACAAATTTCCCCATCCTTTCACACACATATAGGATATATATATGTATGCATATAGGGGGAGTTTGCAAGGATCGGGCGAAAAGTGCAAACTGCCGCCCGACTATTACGCAGCATGTAAACGTATTTGTGCTAAATTAATTCTTTATCTGCCCGCCGCTCTTTGTTGCCTTTGAGCTGGCATCCTGCCATTTTCCTTTCCCTTTCCCCCCCTTTCTCTCCCACTCTCCCTTCTTTTGGCCACGGAAAACAATGGGCGACAAAGCGAACGAAGAAAGTTATTTGTTACACTCAGGCAGCCCACCATAAGCCCACCAAAAACGCTTTCCGAATTGAATTTAATACCTTTTTGGCTTACTTATGGATTTTTAACATTTTAATCAAAACAAAAATTATATAAAATTATAGGTAAATATTTATAATAATTTTGCAGTTTTATTAAGGCTACAAAAACCTATCCAGAACAGCTTTCCAAATTGAAATTAATGCGATTTTGGCTTAGCAATGATCAATTTAAACTCCACAAAAATAATAAAATGAAAATATGGAAAAAATCTGAAAAATTAGGTTTCAAATCCCTAATACAGATTTCCTTTCCAAAGTTTTTTTTTCCATTTTTGCTTGCGTTATGCTCTTGGAATCGAGGAATAGGAATCTGTGGCACTGACAGTGTCAGTTGCAAGTATGTGTCCGGCTGTCAAGTGCATTTCCCAACTCAAAGTCCGATCCTCGGCCGCTGATTTGTGTGTTTAAAGCTTCATTTCAATTGCTGGGAGAGGGGAAACATTCCAAAGAGGCGATCTTCGTGTGCTGTTTGGTAAATATTTAATGGCGCTGGCCTGAAGCGGAAGTGGGCGTGCAGCTGAGTGGCACCAAGAGCGGATATGGAAAGGGAAACGCCACTTTGCGGTCAACAACAGGCCACGCCCTCTACCACGCTAGCCCACCTGCCGGACGGACGTCCCTCGTCGTCCCTCTGGACCCTGCCAACTCCCAAATGCGGTGCGGAACACGTTTCATTCAATTTATTTGCCATTTCCCATTTCAATTCGTTTCGGGCCGCCAATTACACAACATGGCCCTGGCAATGGGGTAAGGGGAATGGTATGCTAGCGGCGCCTCCTGCTGCTGTTTCTACCCTTTCTCCATTTTGAGCTTGACACCCGGCTTTCTACTGGGTTTCTCTTGGGTTTCTCCTGCCCCTCTCTTGCCCCACTCCACCTCCTCTCCTGACATTTCTCCTGGCTTTCTCCTGCCGCTCTCCTGCCATTTCTCCTGGCTTTCTCCCATACATATGTGTCCCATTTCTCTGGCCATTTGCTTAAAGCCTTTTCACGCAACCGATGGCTGCCAATGTGTGGCGATGTGTTACTTGTGTTTCTGATGCTTCAGCTTCTACTGCTTCCACTGCTCCTAATTTTATTTATTTTTCTGTGCTTTTAATTTATATTTTTTCTGTACAGAATGAAGACATTCTTAAACCTTTTTTGAACCATGAATTTGTGAAATAAAAACCCAGCAAAAGTGATCCAAAGTTCCCTAAGACTCAAAAGAATCTTACAATATTTATAGACGTTTTTACCTATTTTTAAATTAATAAAAACTAACCAAATTTTCATTCATTTTCTAGTTTCTTTTTTGATCACCCCTGAAAGCCTAAAAAACAATAGTGAAAACTCCAATGGCAAAAAGGGACCAGGGATCCAAATACCCCTTTTGTCTAGCGACAGACAAAAGGAAAAGGGTGGCAGGAAAAGGGTGGCTGGAAAATGTGGGCGTGGCTCTGTGCTATGAGGCAGCTGGCAGCTGGCAGCAGCACATCATCATTAGCATATTGACATGTGGCCAAATTTGGTCACGTTCCATTTCATTTCAATTCATTCTGACATTGCCAACGGAGTTCGAATCAATTTCCCATCTCTGCCAGCGTGCGTTGCTCTCCCTTTTTGGACCCCCCCCCAGTCCTTGGTCCTTTTGGTCCTTTGCCATTCTGATAACTCCACAACCACATTGGCAGCATCAGAAAAATATAAATGAAAATGGAATAGCTGCCAGTACTAATTGCTAAAGGCTTTCACTAGATACCACAAAAATTTCGCACTCGGAGATCTAAGACTCACTAAAAAATGGGTAATTATAAATTAAAAATTAAAATTCAATTAATTTAAGGTAAATTATAAAGGATTAAAAATTAATAAAATTAAATAAAATTAAATATAGAAGAAGTAATAGTAATATTAAAGTATATTTAATTTATATTTAAGTATATTTAATAAACATTTTAGTCATTAAAAAAATTAATATTTAGTTTAATATTTATATATAAATGTATTTAAATAGAATTATTATTACTATTTATATTAAATATTAATTTAAAATAACTTATGTTAAATGTTAATTAAATATACTTTAATATTTCTACTGCTTCTACTATATTAAATTTAATTCAATTTTAATTTTATAAATTTATTAATTAATTAACATAATAAATCAACATAAAATCTTTCTAACTTCAGGTTTTTATTAGGTGTTTTTTTATTTTCTTTTCAGATATAGAAAAACTGTTAAATATCCTTATATAGATTACATTTTTCCACCAGTTTCCTTCAGCATCAATCAAAATCAAAAACATCAGGAAAATATATTCAGTTTTCTAGAATTTGTAAAGAAAATAAAGTCAGTATTTAAAATCAATCTTTTCTCTATTTTTATGTATATACATTTTCCGACATTTTCGCTTTGCACAAGTCAAAGAGTCAACAGCATCACAAACAGGAAGTGTACGGCCAGAAGTGGATGCTTTTTAATAGGGGTTAAGGCAGCCCAAGAGGGGGTTAAGGGTGTGGCAAGGCAGCTGTGGTAGATAGACCAGGCTCCAAATGCAGACTTGGAAGTCGACCAGTGGCCGTGACAGGCCTTTGCCATGTCGATAAGAGTAGAAATTAAATGTCTTCCATAAGTTGTCAGCTTTTCTTCTGGGTTGCTCTATGAATTTTTCCATAGATGCAATTGTTTTCATTGACAAAAAAAAGTCAATAATGGTAATTAAGAAATTAATATTTATTTATAGATTGATATATACATATATTTATACATTATTATAAATATATATAAATATTTATAAAGTAAATTACTATATAAAAAAAATATATAAAATTAATAAATAAAAAAGTTAAAGTTAAAAGTTAAGCAAAATCAAAAGATTCTTTAAATTTAGTTAGAATTACCTCAGCATCTTGTTGCTAAGCCTTAAGAACATAAATGTCCCAGCAACATGCTGCTGGCTGCCTGAATGTTGCTCAACATTTTCCCCAGCAACAGAGCTTTGGATGCTGGGTATTCCATAACCAAGATCCCAAGCCGGCAGCTGTCTTGCCAGCTTCTCACCAACTTGAACACTAACAGGTTAAATTCATTTCGTTTTGGGCTTCTGTACCGGGAGTTTAGTTTACAAAATTATTTCGTGTTTAAAAAGTTACAAAAACCCAAAAAAAAAGAGGAAAATATATAAAAGTAAGAAGGTAAACCTAGTAACGCCGACCCAAAACTGATCTTACATCCTTGGTAAAGCGCAAAGCATCAAGGAATGGCAGCAGCTTCAGCAGCTCCGTGTCCTCCGGATCGTACAGGAAGCTCTTTATAGGCAAGGCATTTTCGGGGAAATGGACATATGCCTTTGGTTGGTTATCTATGATGAAGATGCTCCCCATGTCCTTCCCAATCCGCTGGAGATCCTTGCTCAGATGCCTGTCCGGGCAGCAATGCTGGCGATAGAGTCTACGGCTCAGCACACCACGGCCGCCGTCCAGGTGATCCACCACCTGGTCGGCATAATGCTCCAAGCTGGCCGTATAGATGACCAGGTCATACCACTTGGACACCAACCCCAGAAAGAAGTCGACATGTGGCCGCTTGAAGACCCGAATGGGTATCGTCTTAGCGGTGCCTCCGTCGATATTAACGTTGACTATAAAATCCGGCACCGCCTGACTGACTGCGCCGGAATGGATCAGAGTCTCATCCAGGTCCAGCACCAGAGTCTTTCGACCCACAGCCTTCAGTCTGCCGTTGGATATTGGCGACAAGGGCACATCGCGATACCACCTAGGCCCCGGACAGAAGTAATCGTAGATCCAGGTCACCAGGTGGGCAATCAGGCGGCGAAACCAGTTGCTCAGCCTGCCGGTGAAAAGGATCGTGGTTGGACCTGCTCGAGTCCGTAGATTCGAGATTGGACGAAGCACAGATGCTGCAGTGGAATCCATTGGTGACTCCTTTCCTCTCACTTCTAAATATTAATAATTGCTCTTTACTAGATATTTTTTATTTAGTTTTCACTTGAATTGTTTACCTGGAGAAAATTATGGGTGTTCTGAGCGAAGTTAGGTGCGGCTCTCGTCAGGTTATGAAGGGTTATGGAGTAAAAAAGCTACCAGGTTAAGGAAAAACCCGTAATCTTCTGGAATTTTTAGTGTCTTTTGTTTAGTAAAAGTGTCTTTTGTTTACTAAAAAGAGACACAAGCTGTCAAGCTTTCTCTGGAAATTAAGGGCTGCCACCACACAGGGTTGCCAGAGTAGGAAAAATTTCCTAATACTCTTCATAAAGCCTTTCAAGCTTAATTACTTTTACTAATAAGGTAAGAACTTAGTTCATAAATGATCTAGTTAAATGATAATATTATTATCATAATAATATTAAATCTTTCAGTTTAATTTTTCCAGGATATAATTTTCTGGATTTTTTAGAGATAGACCCTCCATTCCATTTTTATTTTCCTGATTTTCTGAGCTTACCCTTTCCCCCCTTTTGATAGCAACTTGTCCCTCTTGCTGTTTCCATTATAAATGGCAACTAAAGTGTGGAGTGAAGCGGAGCGGAAGTGCACCCTATTTCCCATTTCCGGTTTGGTCCCGGTGGAGCAGGGGAGGGTGTTTTGAGGAGACAGCAGCTTTTGGCACGAAATAATATTTGCATAATGGCAAACAGAACCGACTGCAGCTCTCCCTCGGCTGCTGGTACTTGGCCAAAAGATGACAAATGACATTAAGGAGGCTTAGCGCCTGCGTTTTTACCCTCCTCAACCGCCGCCTTCAATCAACTGCCACGCCCCTGCATGTAATGGAGGGGTAAAAAGGGAATTTGACTTTCAAAACGAATGCAACACCCCTCGCCATGGAGTTCCTTTAGCCTTTACACACACAAACACACACACACACTTGTGCATCCGGCGACCTCGTCTTTTCGTCCTTTGGCTGGCACCCAGCCTCTGCCCAGGCCCCCTGTAGACTGCAATTATTTTTTTCCGCCGCCCTCCCTCTATATATTTTTTTGCCTGCACCAAAAGGGAACGTGCAGCGCTCTTTGATCCTCTTTGGCCATATATTTGCTAACGACAATGACAACGACGATGTCTAGCTAAGATTCAGGTGTATATCTATATAGAGATATATGTGCACAGCAAGAAAAAGGTTTAAAAAGCTAAGAAGAGGTTCTTAGAAATATATTTACACATTAATTTTGTAGATTTTTTAATAAAATTTGCATTGAAAATATAGTTAAAAATCTAGGAAATTGTGTTTAATTTTAGGTAATATATATTTGATTAAAAATTAATTTTATAATTAATAAATTGCTAGTTTAATTAAAATTAAGCATTTAAAAAAGGTTTATTTTCAGTTTTACTTTTAATAGCGCTTATATATGTATTATTTGTATTTTTAAATTAATAAAATATTAGTTTAATTCAAATAAAGAAATTAAAAATTGGTATGTTAATTAAATTGTACCCTTACAAAATATTTTTCTAATTATTTTATCAAATCATAAATAGTTATAATTATTTTTTTTAATTTTTAGAGTTTATTTTAATAAAATTGTATGTTTAAAAGCAATTATTACCATTATATATGTATTTTTTGTATTTTTAAATTAATAAATTATTAGTTTAATTAAAATTAAGCATTTAAAAAATGGTATTTTTACAAAATTAAACCCTTTAAAAATTTTTATGACATTAAAAATAAATTTTATGTCCTATTACCAACTATTTTCATTAAATCAAAAATTGTTATATTTTTTTCTTAATTTTCCAGTGCATGTCCAACCCCTTTTCTCATCCCCACCCTCTTCCCGGATGCTGCCACTGTGTTGGCATTTGTTTTATGGCCACGCCCGCCACTTGGTCCGAAGTGCAACTGCAACTGCAGCCAACTTTTTGCACGGCGCTCGGTTCGGCACTTGAAACTTCTCAATGGCACTCCGGCCATGGCTGTCTCCAGAGTCTGTCCCCCCCTTCTACTGCTTTCCCCCCTCTCTCCCATCCCTACCTTGGCTTCATCCGATTTTCCTTGATTTTTCCCCTCGTCGATTTGCCACCTCTTCCCTCCCCCTACCCATCTGGGTGGAAAAGTCATTCCTAATCCCGCAGTTGCATATTTTTACTGCTAAGCACGTCGATGGCTGCCAAATTAGAGAACAAAATGCTGGCATTAGGGGTGGGAAAATGGGTGGTGGAAGGAGTTCTAGGAAAATGCCGAAGGAGCAGCAGTCGTAAAGCGCGAAATTCCATGGATTCAATTGATATTGATTTAACGTCAGGTGTTTGAGTGCAGCGATAATCGTCTAAAGTAGAAGTTGACAATTGCAATGAATGTTTTGATGGTGAAAAAATGAACGAACAGGTAAGTGAAGTCAGGTGGCAAATGCCAAAACTCATTTATGTATTTAATTGACGAGTTAAGGAGCGGTGAAAGCGAGCATTAAACTCGTTTAAATCGTATTTAGTTGATATATTTACGATGAAAACAGGGAATACGAGGAAACTAATATATTTTAAAGATTAAAAATAATAACAAAATATGAACAAATCGCTACTGTAATAATATTTTTAAGGGAAAATGGACATTAAATATATATTCCATAAAATTATTTTAAATAATTAAATTCATATTTTAAATAATTAAATTCATATTTTAAATAATAAAAAGTATATGATTTTTCCAAATATTTAAAATATTATTTATTATGTATATTATATATTTTTAAAATATTTTAAATAACTAAATTCATAATTTAAATAATTAAACAAATGATTTTTCGAAGTTTTTAATATATAAATAAATGAAACAATCCCTTTTTAAAACATCCTATTAAGGGCTATATACTATTTTTGCTATAACACAGAATTTTCATCTTGAAAAGTGTACCTCTAGAGTGTTTCTTTTTGAACTACCAAGCTCCTAAGCTCCTCTGTTTTTTTGTTTATGCCTTTCCTGGAAGCCATTAAAAAAAACCACTTTGAGTCCGGTTTCAACTCTGGCCTTTGCCGGGTCCTAGCATTTATTGGCAAGCACTATTTTCAATTCGCAACTTGAAAATTCGCATCATCATTGGCCATTGGCCATTGACCATTTGGGCGGCTGCTCGTTATCAAAATGTCAGCCAGTTTTATTGGCGTTGCTTCTGTGTGTGTGTGGGTGTGTGTGTGGGTGTGTGATGGTGTACGTTGTATCGTTCCTGTCATTGTCAACGCTCAGCGTGAGTGCCATGAAAGATTGCGCTGCATCTTTGGCACGTCTGCTGGCGCTTCTCCTCCTTCTTTGGCCAAAAAAAAAAACCTGTCCAGGTTGCCGTGCAATTTTCCAATTTCTAACTCGACTAACTTGACTTGAGGCGGTCGTAGGGGAAGCACAAGCAAAAAAAAATAAAACTTAAAAGTAAGAGAAGACAAACAAACCAAAAATTAAGTTTTAGGAGTAAGGACAATGAAATACCTGGCACTTAAAAGAGCGCTGTGATTGTAAAACAATGCGAATTGTGCTGATATATTTTTTATGTATGTATTATAATATTTTGCAAAATGTTTAGTGGAATTTTGAATTTTCGATTTTTTTTTTGTGTTTTTTTGGCAGCCGTATTTTTTGGCAGGGTATTTTTTACTCAGAAGTTGATTACACAGTAAAGGAGTCATTTCCCACCCTATAAATCATATATATTCTTGATCAGCATCAACAGGAGATTCTTTCTAACCATGGACGGAACAAAAAAAAAATTTCGAAATTTTTTCAAAATTTTATAAGGGGTTACATCGTCAAAATTGTCAAAAATTGGCCAAAAATGAAATATAGAAAAATCTTAAACTTGGTATGCAGATTTATAAAGCGTATAAAAACTAAAACAAACCCGCTTTCCGAATAGAATTTAATGGATTTTTGGTTATGGATTTTTTACATTTTCCATTTTTCCCAGAAATTAAAAAACAAAAAAAAACATTTTAAAATTTCATTTCGAATATTTTTAAATATTTTTAAATAATTTTAAATATTTTTAAATATTTTTAAATAATTTTAAATATTTTTAAATATTTTTAAATAATTTTAAATAATTTTAAATAATTTTAAATATTTTTAAAAATATATATATTTTTTTCTGATTGTTCCTATATAATTATTATTTAAGCAAAAATCATATTTAAAGAAAAGCAACATTCCCATTTCACCACCAAGACTGCTGGGTATTAAAAGGCGAAGCAAAACCAAGATGGTGAGCTGACGGACTAGATGCAACACGAAGAAATATGGCAGGAAAATTGCAAAACAGCGACAAGAAGGGGAAAAACAAAATCAAAAAGCACTCACATATTTTCCAATTTGGCGAGGGCAAACGAGGAGCCAGGCTTCTAGTCCTGCTGCTGTTCTTGCTCCAGCTCCTAGTCCTGCACTTGCTCCTCTTCCTCTCACTGCTACTGCTCCTAGTCCTGCTCCTAGTCCACCTCCTGGTGAAAGATGTTGCTACCGTGTTGTTTATGTCGCTGTGGCAATGAAAGCGAAATGTGAAAGTCAGCCGGGAGATGAGTTGGCTTGCGTTGAGGTTGAGCTTGAAGTTGCAGTTGGAAGTGGCCATTTTTCATTTGCCATTGACCACAGGAGTTGCTGCTCAAGAGGAGCTGATGTTGCATGGTCATTATCCCAAAAAAATAAAATCAGAAAACAAGGCAAACAGTTAAAGTGCAACAGTTGCTCTGAAAATAGAAAGAAATTGCAAAAGCAAATTAATAAAAAGTAGCTGGAAAATTTCAAGAAAAAGGGATAAATCTTTAATATTTGTAAATTTATTTAGTGGCTATAATTTATGTATATATTCTGGGAAATAAAATTGCTAAAATATTGTTTTAAAATAGGTAATTTAATAACCCTTTAAAAACCTCTCAAACTTTTCTTATATTACCCAAAAATCACCTATATTTTCTCTATTTTTACACCTCTTAGTTTTAGCCAAAAAATATCTTTATTTAGCTGGAATATAGCCATTCGCTTATCATGGCCTAAAGCCACCATTCATCATCGTTTTGGGCCAACGGCAGCATGTGGATGAGGACAAAATTTAGAATTATTTTACATGCCCCGCAGCTGCAGGCACCGACTGGGAGTCAACAAATCAATCAAGCTGTCCGAGTTTTTGGTAGACGCCACCTGGACACCAGGCTCCAGATACATTTGCATCCCTCAGATACTATTCCCGGGTGGAAAGGCAGCACCAGCAGCAGCAGCAGCATGCGATATGGCCAAAAACTTATGGCCAAAATGCTGAACCAACTGACAGCTGCCGACACTAGTAGTTTCCACTGGCCAGTGACCAAGTCCCCGAGCTCCCAATGGCCCAATGGCCCAACCCCCAATTAGTCCCCCCCATCCCAGGGTGGACCTTGTAGCTGTCATCGTCAGGGCCATTTCCAACTTCGTTTGCCCGGGGAGCTGGATCATCGGTATCCCGGGGTTCAGTCCTCCATCTCCAACCTGGAGCAGCCTGCGAGTGCAATTAATCTTGCGAGGAGCAACAAATGAACAATGCACAGCCAGGACAGGAAAGGAAAGGACAGAGCAGCCTTTACCTTATTTATGGTTATTTTTTGGGTGAAAGAAGTGTGATTATTATAAATAAAATCAAGTTAAAAACTGACTAACATTTTGTATATTTAATCTGGCAAGGAGTGAGGGTCCTTGAGCTACTTTGAATTAAACCAAAACTCATCTAAAAAGAGAGAGAGCTCTGGGGAGATGAGTTCTTGCCCGAGGCTAAAGCCCAGCAAATAATTCCATAAATAAAATGGCCAAACACGAGGACAATTGCCAACAAAATGGCCAAAGTCCCAGGACCCAGCACAGGACCTGTGTGTCCTCTGGACATATGTCCGTCATGTAAATACCGACATACATATGCATGCATACACGAAGGTCCTTCGATTCAAGGCCGCTGGCATTACGGTAATTGCAAGGATTTGTCACACGACAATACAACAACAACTCAAAACATGGACTCCACACAAAAAAAATAAAAACAAGAAAAAACTGAAAGGATCATAGGGGTGAGGGTGTAAGGCGGCTGAAGGACCACCACAGGCGAATGCAAATATTTGTTTAATCAATTCTATATGTGCGGATGCAGCCACACGGCACAGCGGAGGGTATTTAATTAGGTTCTTTAGTCAAGGAATATTAAATTAAAATATGAAATAAATAAAAATATGAAATAAATAAAAATATGAAATAAATAAAAATATGAAATAAATAAAAATATAAAATAAATAAAAATATAAAATAAATACAAATATATTTAATAATAATAATAGTGTTTGTTGATAATAATAATAATAATGTTAAACATAATAATATTTAATTAATGTTATATATATTATTTATTCTTAATAATTTAATTCGAGCTAAGTTCCTTAAAAATTTTAGAAGTTATTACCAAGGACTTATATTTAATGAGTTCATACCGATATACCTGTATCGATATCAATACACAAATCGAAATTTCAACTGTGCAACTTGCATTTTATAGATAATAAATCGATACAATATTCGATTTATCAAACATAATTGATAAAGTTAGCTTAAACCATGAATATAATGGAGCTAAGCCTAATTTTGTTATTAATAAATCGCAATTATTTTCATTAATCTTAAATTTTTTGTATTTTTAATATTATGAATTTCAATATATTTAGATAATTTCAATATATGTATATCGATCTATTGAAAGCGACTTTCCCCTTGATATATACAATCCTAACTCTTACTGTACCTTTTACCTGCCTGGCATATAGCCTTGATAAATACATACATATATACATATATATGAAATATGTGTGAGCCCACAAATAGTAAATATATATATATATATATTATATATACCTGTGTTCACAGGTTATATGCATATCAATATTTGCCTCGCTGCCTGCGGCCAATTTGCCAGGGCGACGGCATTGGCAGGGGGGCTTAGGGGTTCTCTCTTTAGCGGCGGGGGTAACGATCTGGTTTTGGTTTTCCCGATTTTTCCTCTCTTCCTTTTTTTTGTGGGATTTTCGCTGCTCTATTTGTGCGACGGAAAGAATTCTGCGGTGCAATTGTGAAAAATGCCAGCAAATTGGATTTGCTAAAGCCAAAAAAAAAAAAATGGAGGGAAAGATGCCGAAGAAAAGGAGAACTAACGAGGGAATACAGGTATATAAAGTCTGTATATATAAAGTACAAAGGTATAGTAGTATATATACACAAACATATTTATTTAATTTGTATTTCATTTGCATTTTCAATAAATTTCAAAAGGAAATTTGAACAAGGAGTGCTGGGGTTTCATATATATTTTTATTCTTATATGAAAATGTATCCTTTTTGAACTTTTTCTTAAATTTATGTTGAAGAATTTAAGTTAAAAATGGATTTAACATTTCCTTGTACAATGTTTCTTTTCTTTTTTTATAGATTTTTATTTCTTGTTGGGTAACAAAGCATTTCTTGCATCTATTTCTGGTTGCTTTATGGCAATCACCTAGGCAACTTTGGCATCCGGATGCCGGGATCGGGATCCTGGGATGACACCTGCTCCACAACGGGCTTAAATTATGCGACAACGGCAGCGTGGGTAACACCAATAGAGCCAACCTTCCCCCATCCAGTGGCAACAAGCAGTGCAATTGCCATTGCAATTGGGGGTTACAGGCAGAGGCAGAGGCAGAGACCAGCATTGAAGCGGATTGTAGGTGCGAATGCCCATTGGGCTAAGGGGGAGTGGGTGGGGGGTGGGTGGTGGGTGGCAGGTGACAATAACAACGCCGGCAGCGGCAGTGGGTTTAGCAACTGGTTGCCAGGATGACAGGTCCCTGCACTGGAAGAAAATCTAGTCATTGGAGAAGAGAGATATGCCATAGGCCGGGGAAGCCCTGCTAAGGGAAAGGAGTTTCTCTATAATATATATTATTTAGTATATATTTTGAACAATTTTTATAATAAAAATAATGATTCATTTAATAATATTTTGTATTTTAATAATATTAAATACATAAATATTATTCAATAGAAATTATGAAATAGTTTCCTGAGTATTCCAAGATCTATACACATATTCTCTTTGCTCTCCATTATTTTTCTATCCCTTGAATGTGGATTGAGCAATGGAGATGTTGATGTAGGCCACGTCCCTACAATAGACCCAGGTCCAGCCCGAGGAAGGACTCCCTCTCCCCAGCAACTATACGGATCCATTTCCATAACCCCGCGTGAGCCGGTCTGATATTTTTTCTATGTTTTTCTATGGCGACTCCCTGTTGCTGCTGCCAGCGCTGTGTACTAGCCTGCAGTTGGTCCTAGTACTGGTCGTGCTGCTAGTCCAGGTCCTAGTCGTGGTCCTGGCCCCCCTGCCCCTGCTCCTAGTCCTTTTGCTATTCCTCCTGCTGCTGTTGTTGTTCAACAAAATGTCAGCCTCGACGAATTTTGCAATTTGAAAGCCACACAAATCACAAAAACTACAAGAGCAAAAATACAAAGCAAAATGTTTGCTCAAAATTTGCATAGCCGAGGGTCTTGATACCCTTGAGGATACCCTTGTGAAATTTTAAAAAATATGTATGAAAGTCTATAAATATTTGAATATCTAATATTAGATTATTTAAAATAAAATTCTATCTTTAATATTTTTTTAAAAATAGTCAAAATTATTAAATATAAAAAATATACCATATAATATAATATAGAAATATATAAATTTATTTAATATATTTAATAATTTTAAATATTCTAAAAAATATTAAATATAGCATTTTTCAAAATAATATTTTATTAAATAACAGAATATTTATAGATTTGTTTAAAGTTTTTTTCAATCAGTTTTAAAAACATAGCTTACTAATATTAAGAAATATATAAATATTATTAAAAAAATAAAAAATATATAAAAATATATTTTAAGTAAACATTAAAAACTTCTCATTAAAATATAAATTAATTAATTAATATAATATAATATAATATAATATAATTTTAATAAGCCTGTATTTAAAAGGAAACTATATTCTATTCTATAATATAGTCTATTAAATTATTGTATTAAAAAAATAGTAAATAATAGTAATAGTAATCCTTGTTATATTCCATATAACTTTGAAGAAATACCCTACGAAACTATTCCAACTTCTTCTACAATTAATAATCTTTCCCCAAAATATTATTTTGTGTGCTGGTTAAACTATTTAATGTACCATTATCCTGTATCGTCTGGTTAGTGTAGTGTCATAGACAAAGCGGCAATTAAACGGGCTAACCTAGGCACAAGATTGCTTTCCCTCGGAGCCAATTGCACGATACCCCAATTAAAGGGTATAAAAGAAAAACAAGCTGGCATGCAAATGTTTCAATTTTTTGTAGACTTTTCTTGGAAAACCCAAAAGGGTTGAAAGAGAAAGAAAAAGAAAGATAAGGCAAACAGGAAAGTGGCAAAGTGCAGAAATATGCAGACTGAAGTTTTTAGCCAAAGCCAAAGCCAAAGCCGAAACTGAAACAGAAACTGAAGTTGAAGTTGAAGTTGTTGCCTGGGTAGCACTAGTGGCATGTCTGGCACTGTCCTGGTAGGTCCATCTGTGTCCAGGACGCCATAGCTTCCAGCTTCCTTGGCATCTGCTTTATTTAAAAAATAGAGCAGTTTATTAAAGGAGTCGCAGACTGTTGGCTAAAGGCTCCTTTCTCCTTGTGCTCATCTAGACCAATTAAATATTGTATTTATCTTAATAACCTTTTTGTTTAATAAACTCCTTGTTGAGTTTGCTCTGGCTCTGTTTTCCTTGGCTTTTCTTTGGCATTTTCCTTGGCTCTTGTCTTGCCTTTCTTTTTACTATTTGTGGATTAAGTTTCCTCGGTTTGAATGCCTTGCTGCTGCTGTTGCTGTTGTTGTTGTGTCTGTCGCTCATTAGCGCATAGCTGATGCCCTGCCTGCCTTTTCCTACTCGTTTTCCCAGGCTCCGCGGTAGGGGGGGAAATTTCCCACCAATTTCACAGCCTCCTGCTAATCGTTTGTGAGCTCTTTTCTTTTCTTTTTTCTTTCTTTTTTTTTGCCAGCCGGCCGGCCGCACTTTGCAATTTGATTAATTCATGCTTCCTTGATGCCTTGGCCTGGGGTCATAGCATTAACCCATTAAGCGAGGCTCTTCAATTACTTAACTTTAAATAATTAAGGGCTTAAGTTGAAGAGAGGTATAGCCAGATATTTTTATTATGTTTTACAAATATTTTTGTAGCATTTTAAATTGATTTTTTTAAGGGATTGACTTCTTTAATTTGTTTATTCTTTATTTTAGTTCTTGTTTAATTTTTTATATTTACTTAATTGTTTGTATTTACCATAAATATTTTGCTAAATTAACTTATACAAAAAATGAAGAGAAGAAAATCCCCCTTCTTAACCTAAAAGCAGGAGAGGAAACCTCTCTTTTTAAAGTCTTGTGTAATCGATAGCTAAAAGCCTCGCCATTCGCCACTGCCACTTGAGCTGTCATCAAAAGCTGCTCAATTTTTGATTTCGATTTTGATTTTTGGGGGCTAGAGTTTGGCTACGGAATTCCGGGTTTGGTGGAGAGAGAGTTCCCTGGGCAGATTTCTGATTGCGCCATGAGCAACAACATTTCCCCTTTGCGCGTTTATCAATTTCCGTCATCGACAGCAGCGATTCAAGGATTCAAAAAAAAAAAGGAGGCAAAGGCGAAGGCAAAGGCGAAGTCAGAGTCAGAGCCAACTAGGAACTCGAAGACTCCACTTGAGTTCCAGCCAGATTTCCTGCTCCTGCTACCTCTGCTTCTGCTTCTCATCCTCCGTTCCTTTATTTTCCTGCTTCCTTTATATATATTTTTTTTATATGCCGCTCTTGGTCCTTGTTTCAATATATATCTCGGGACAGAAGTTGCCTCTGCCATTTTTCCCCATTGGCATTTTCCCTTTTTGCACCGCTTTTGCGGTGGCCACTATTAGACCGAGCTTTAGCTAAGATCGATCCTGGGGGAGTCCTTAAAATGGTTTGCATGTAACCACGACACACACAGAGCGCGCCCAGCGGCCAGGATATGTATGTATGTACGCCAGCCCACCCTCCCCCCTTTGTGTGTGCATGACGCTTTATGCTTTATCCACTTGAACTCTTTCAGTTTTTTATCTATTAAATCATGATTGGCTACAATTTACACAAGTGGGCGACGGTCCTCAACTCCGGCTCCCTTGGCCCCTAAACTCCTGCCTCTCAGTTCACAACTCCATCTACATTTCAGTCTCAGTCTCCGTCTCAGTCTCCATCTCAGTCTCAGTCTTAGTCTCGGTCTCCATTTCCAGCTGAAGTTTCTCTTTGGCCTTAACCCCTTTGGGCCCTTTCGGGCATGTGCTTCAAATTGGATGGCAACACTTGGCCCCAAGTTACCGGGGGGCTGTGCTTTTTTGGGAGGTTGGACTGGGCGGGGATTTGTCATATCATCATTATCATTATCATCATCATTGTTTTGGCCAGGAAACAAAGGACTAAAAAGACTAATACTAGTTGAAAATTGATTTAGGTAAAGATTAAATATTTTTAAATATTTAATAAGGTATACATATAAAAATAGGAGATAAGGTTATTGAATTTCAGCTTTAAAAGAACAAAAAGAAAGATACAATTTCAAAAAAATAATTTAAAATAGATTTAAGTAAGAGAAAAATGTTTAAGAAATCAGAAAATTAAGAAAACTTCTATCTTGCAGAAGGTAATGTAGTTCAAATTGGCCATCTTTTATCTCTAATAAATAATTTAGTATATAATATAATATAATAAATATTATTATATTTTTAATATTATATAAATTTACTTTCTATTATTTAAATATATTTTCTAAAATTTAATTTTGTTTCTAAAATTTAATTTATTTCCTAATATTTTAAATATTTTCTAATATTTAATAATTTTTTTTAATACATATATTTTTTTATAAAAGGCCAAAGAAACTATTAAATAACCAATTCAATATATTCCCTTGTTTATAATATGTATTGTAAAGAAATTATTATCCTATTTCAAAGTCAAGAAAGTCAGTTAATAAACTAGCCTCTAAAAAGCTGTTCGAAATCGGAGAAACACTGAAAGAAACAAGCATAAGGATATTTTTGCTTTCACACAAATGTTCATTTCTTAAAAAAATAAATTTCATATGCAGATTTGCTTACCTAATTCAACTTAAAGCTTTTTTGGCTTATTTATGGATTTTTATATTTTGTTTGTTCTCAAAAATTCTCCTAAATATTTTCACTTAACATTTTTTTAAATTTCACATTCAAACTTTTGCCAATGTTGCGTATGATTAATATTTTTACAAAAATTACTCATACGTAATATAATAAATTTTATTTTGTTATTGTAGTAAAAAACAAGTTAAAATTAAACATTAATTAAGGAAATTAATTTTTAAAATTATTTAAATTATTATTTAAAGTAAATATTTAATGTATTTTATTCTTAAAACATTTTTAAAGATTTTAAAAATATATCAATTTAATTTTAATCCAAAATAATTTTGTTCTTTGTTATTCTCAGTGCACCCGTATTTCTCGTCCCGCCCGTATTTATTTTCTTATCCCACAATTTGGGGCTGCTCTCTTTTTGGCGCATTTTATTACATATTCGGTTTCAGTCATGCGTTGTCCCCCCCATCGCCATCGTCATCGTCGTCGTCGTCTTGCGTTATTCATTTCCAGATTTCCTTCCTCTTTTCTTTTTTTTTTGTGCGTTTTTCGCTTTTGGTCTTCATTGAAATGCCAGTGTAAGGGGTTCCATTTCGCCGCTTTGATTGGTTTCGAGCATGTAGTTACCAAAAATTCCAGTGCCAACTCTGGGATTGCCCCCTCCGCGCCTTCGGTTGTCCTTCTCGTGCCTCCTGGTCCTACCTCCTGCCTTGTCATTTGAGTCGCATACACACAACCACTGAGAGAGATTGTAAAAATTATAAAAAAAATGCAAAGAAAATATTTGAAATAATAAAATTAAATCAATATTTTCTAATATTTTTTTTATAATTTTTTACGCTTAGAAAAAATATTCAAAGCACTATAATTGTCTTTAAAAATATATATAGTAATATATTTCAAACCAATTTTTAATGTCTATATTTTCCTTTTCTTAAATTATTTATTTTGTTTTTAAAATGATTTTTCTCAGTGCACACAGCCGCCGTGCAAATTGCAACTGTTGGTATTCCCATCATCAGTGGCTGAGACTGTCAGTCAATATTAAAGAGCCATTAGTTCCGGGGAGGGGGAGATGGAAAAGCATAGGGGAGAAGGCAAAATATAGGTTTAAATTTCCCAAAGAAAATTACTATAAATTTTGGGAAATTCTCTTTTAGTTTAAACTTGAACTTAATTTAATTTCGTTGATTGTTTTCACTGATTTCTGTTAGTCCAAAAATCCCTCTCCTTTTCTCACTTTGCCCAATCCTCCGACAATTGTCAACTGGTTGGGGAAAAGCGGAAAATCGTGCTACGAAAATGGCTCAAGTGCTTGCCATAAATATTGAAGGACTCGCAATGTTCTTCCCCCTTCTAGGATTCACATATACATACATACATGAAACTTTACATAAATAAAAATAAAGGAAATCTAGGTTGAGGTCGTAGCGTGGGGGTTTTGATTTTTTTCACAGAGTTAACATATTTTTTAAGGGTGTTGAGTATATATATAGTAATATTTATTAGCAGATTATACATTTTTTTTATTAAAATATTTCTAAAAAATAATATTTATAAAAATTTTTGATATTTTAAAAGCTAATCATAGTAAAATATAATAATTACCAAGGAAAAACTCTTTTTACTGAGCTTACACTTTTTTTTACAAGTTAAAAAAATATTTTTAGCCTTGTTTATGTAAAGATTTGTAATATATAATTTAATTTAAATTTATATAATTTAATATATTATTTAATATATAATATAATTTATATTTAATTTATATTTATACATTATTATATAAATATTAGTATATATTATATATTTTTTTATTATATTTATATTTCATTTATATTTTTTAAAGTGCTATAATATTTTTTAAAATTCAAAACTAAGCCAAAAAAGCATTAAATTCAATGCAAAAAGTAGTTTTGTCTTAGTTTTAACTATAATTATTATAAAAATATGATTAAAAATAAAAATCTAAATTATTTCATAATTATAACATATTTTCCAAATATGTAGCTATATATTTTACACATAAATCAAGGAAATGAGAAATAAGGCCAGTCAAGCAGCAAGAAATAACTCCAATCTGCCTTAGACATGTAAGCTATATAGACATATGTATATGTATATATGTATATATATTTAAGGATGTATGTGTGCCATAATAAATATAGTATTTTATTTTATTTTTTTTTTCGCCCAGTGAAATTCACATTGCAAATCGCATCTTGCGCTGTAAAATTTATTAAAGCGGAAATTATTCATTGCACGATCGAGTGGCTTTTATGATTGCCAGCTTGCCGCAGATTGGGACCAGGACCTGCACTCGTCTTCCGCACACACACACACGTAATTGATTGATATATATATATATGTACATGTGATATATATATATCCGCTTGGAATTTGCCAGTTGATGTGCCATAATTAGCCTTAACTCTCGGTCTCCATAAACAGGACAAGCCAAAGGACAGGCAGAGAAATTCAATACGATTTTGATTTTATTCATTTGATGCATATAAAATTGTACAACAGCTTAACACACACATACACACACACACACAAGAGGAGAAAAAAGGACGATGAGGAAATAAGGGCCAGAAGGAGGAGAACAACCGCCTTTCAGTTGTCAGTTTCCGTTTTGCGGCAATTTTAATTAATAAAAATTGACATTTCGCCAGCACCGGACCAGAAATGCAATTGCAAAAAATAAAATATTATACCCAATAAATAAATATGTATATATAGATTAATATATAGTAATGCGGCCTGACAACGGATCAAGGAGGGGGGCAATAAATATTTAATATTTAGTGGCCAGCCATTGTTCAGCAATTTTGCTCTACTGTTAAATCCGTAATAATAATGCCCAGCGACATGACAAGGACACAAAGGACACAGGAGAGGGTAGAGGGGTGTACATATATATATCAAATGAAATGAGACGGAATGAACGGAAAGGAATGGTATGAATTGAAATGAAATGGCATGGAATGAAACGTGAAAACATGGAATTGTGGTTGGCATTATTAATACATGAAATCAAATGGCCCATGGCCATCCATCGCTCTCGCCGTTCTTCACCGATCCTGTTGCGGTCGTCCTTTTCAATTAGACTAAGCACACACACACACACTCTGAACACACACTCTATTTTCAATTCGAGACTGTACATATATTTAAATGCTGGTTAACCCCACATTTTGGCCCTCTGAAAATCGCCATTTTCGAATTGTAACCAAAAAGCCGAAATCGGTTTAATGAAGTTTATTGAGAGGCCCCCGAACTCCTCTTCCACATGTGAAAGCGGTAACGAAAATGTTAATTTTAATTCGATTTACCCTGTCACTTTATCGATTTATTTTTATATATTTTTTTTTTATTTTCGTTGCCATTTATTTTGGCCCACTTGCTGGCTCTGCTTTATGGCGAGGATAACACACGGAATCTTGTTTCCGGCAAAGCCTAAGTCGATTCACCAGGCGTTAATAGCATTTGTAATTGATAATTAATTGAACTCTGAAGTTCTTAATATTTTTATTTTGTATTACAAAATTTTTTTATTTTATATTTAAATACTTAACTCTTGTGAAGTAATATTTAAGAGACTTTAAAAATGGCTTAAAACCATAGTCCCTGCCTATAATAAACTCTTAAGGAGTAATATTATAATCATTATCATAATTTTTTTTTATAATTTTTTAAATTAAGATTTTAAGCTTGGTTATTAAATTATTTATATTATGAAATATTAAATATTTATATATATATAAATAAATATTTATTGAAAATTTTTATATTATAATTTTATAATTTTATTTTTTAGATTTTAAATTTATAATTTTAGATTTTAAACTTGGATATTATATTATTTTTAAATTTTTGTAATATTAGGTATTAAATATTTATATAAATAAATATTTAAAATTTATATTGGAAATTATAATATATTTTTATTTTAGATTTTTAACTTGGTAATTAAAATGTTTGTAATATTAAAATTTAAAATGCTCAGTACTTTTATATATATTCAATATTTTTAAATTTAAAATCAGTAATAAAAAACCTAATCTTTATACAACTTTTACCGCACTCTATACATAGTGTGTCCCCTTAACCAAGGGAATAATTATCCAACCCTTGACTGTGGTGGGAGTTGGGGACTTCCCCCACCCTCCCCCCAAAACGGCAAGTGAAATAAATGAGCCAAATTAACTGGTCACTGCAAGTCCCCTGCGGGCCCCCTCCTGCCAACCGATATTAATGCAAGAGTTTAAGTGTTCCAAATGACGCTGATAATGGGGCCAACAGGGGATGATGATGATGATAACGGTGATGATGATGATGATGCTGCTGGAGAAGGACAAGCTGGGGGAGCTTAATATGTAATTTATAATTTTGATTGCGCTGCCAGCGTTGACATCGAAGTCAGCGTCTCTGTTGGCTGCGCACTTAATCCGCTGAGAAAAATGTGCGCGCCCTTATTAATGCTTTAAATGCGGTGCCCGGGACGAGTGACTGCAGCCACCGACCACTGACTGACGTAGTGCACAGTGGCAAAGAGATAATTATAATAAAAAAAAAAATATATATATATATATATATAAAGCAATATATAATAATATAACATATAAAATATATATAAAAATATATATAAAAATATATTAAAAAAAATATATACAAAATTATATAAAAATAAAAAATGTTTAAAATATATATAAAACAAAAATATATATAGAAAAAATATATATAAAAATATATATTTAATTTAAATAATAATAATTTTGTAATGAATTAAAAAATTCGTTAAAATTGTAAAATAACTACCAAACTTTTAAAAATTAAGTCATAAATATTTTTATTTTCCGCAAGTTTATAAATATAAATTAAAGATTTAAGCACTTTGGGATGAACTAAAAAACTAAACACAATTCTTTATCGTTATTTTCCCCTTTTAATTAGACTTTCCTAAAATCTTTAAACCATCCAAATTTTATCAATACATTTTTTAGTTTAAATATAACTTTAATTCCTTCGAATTAGCTTAAGTAAATACTTTTTTTCTGCCTTTTGCTACTTAACAAATTTTCCATTCGATTTCTTGTATTTACCAAGAAATTTTATGCAGATTGGTTAGCATTTTGTAGAGTCCTGCGAGTCCTTCCGCTGCCAAACCCTTTAAGTATTTGCATTAGCTCAGAGAGAGAGAGAGGGAGAGAGGCAGAGAGAGAGGGCGAGAAAGGGGGAGAGAGAGATAGCGAGAGGGACTACCCAAAATGGGGGGCGTGGTGCGTCAGAAATTAATGGAGCGTAATTTATGAGAATTATACAATTGCCAGACTGGCCACGCCCACATTGCACACTCACACACGCATCAAGGAGAAAGGATGCTTAACTTACAAAAATTTCATCAAAAGGATAAGAGAGAGAGGGAGAGAGAAAGAGCTGAGGAAAAGGAGAAGAAGCTGGCATCTCTTCTGCTTACTTTGCCAAAAACTTTATATGAAGAAAGTTTGAGTCAAGCGGGGTGATGGGGCGCAAGAGGGGAGAGGTGGGTAAAGAGGCGGGGAAAAGTGGGTAAAAAATATGGGGGGGTAGCAGGTGCAGCGGGTAAGGACACAGCAGAGCTGGAGGGTTGAAAACATTTTATTATCGTCTATGAAAAGCTTAAAAAACAAAAATTAATTTAAATTACATATTTGCCCACAAAGCAATGCCTGGAGGGGGTGGTGGTGGGTGCTGTGTGTGTGTGTATGTGTGTTTTCTAGGTGCCTTGTTATTGTTGTTCCCGCTGCCGCTGCTGTTGTTTGGCAAAGAAAAAAAACCTCAAATTATACACAAATTTACGATGTTTTGCTAAGCTCTTGCTTCTTGCTCCTCCTCGCGTCCTTCACCCTCTTCCCTCCCTTCTCCCCTTCTCCACATTTTTCCCTGTTTATCAGATGTGCCAAAAGCCATAACAACAACAAAAACAAGTACCATTTGTGCCACGCACAAACGCAACACAAATCCGAATAAATAAAAACAAAATAAAAAATAAAAAACAATGTTGAGCAGACAGCAGAAAAAAAAATTATTTTAATAAAATTCTTCAAGTCAAAAACGAAAACTGAATGTAGGTACAGTACAGTACAGTTGCCATAAGGTGCGGAAGAGGATAAACAGAAAAGGTGAAAAGCCGAAAAATTTAATTTACGCTCAAAATAATTGCCTTGAGAAAGTGCTGGGAAAATTCTAGAGAGTTTCTTCAGATGAAAATAAGCAAGAAAAAAAAGATTATGCTTACATAAATTAATTTATAAAATATAATCTATTGATATGATTATTCTCGTAATAATAACATATATTCAAAAATATTCAAACTTAAAACTTTAAATTTTAAACGGCTTAATGAAGCGCAGCCAACTTTACTCTGTATAATTTAGGTGGCAACACCAAACGTCAAAATGTAAACAAGAAAATAAAAGTTACAAACAAAAAAATACTGTTAATTAAGAGAATACCTAAACAGATTAAAGTCTTTAAAAAAAAATTAAACAAAATTCTATTAGTTACTTTCTCTTGCATTGTTTCTTCTTTTCTCTTCTTTTCCATGTTTTTTTCAATCAAGTCAAGTTGGCTTCACTTCATTAAAATATCTATCATTATTAGTTATCGATAATCATCAGTATATCAAGTATAAAAACATGTTCACACTTAATACCAATCATATGTATATCCTTACACATCTAAATAAATTTAAAAAATAATAATCGATAATAATGAATATATTAAAAACCTATTTACTGAATTCTACAAACACAATTCACAGTTTTAATAAGAAAACCCCATCGTTCACTGAAGCCTGGTAGCTAAAGTACTCTGAAAAAAAATAAATGTAGGGCATAGAAAGTTGGTGTTCGTGTGGGCGGTGTCCTTTTTTGTTGTTGTTTTTTTCCGAACAAAAGCCAAAAAAAAGTTTTTGTAGCGGAAACACGGAAATGTTTTACATGCACGCGCATAACGAGCGCACCCCAAAGGGAGTGGGGTGCTGGCATGAAAACGCGGTGAGAGTGGGCTGAAATGGGGGGGTTCAAGGTGGTGTGAAGCGAAAAGACGAGTTCAGCTGCTGAGGGGAAAAATGAAGAAAGATGAACAAGCTTCAGCAGCAAAGTCATGTCACTTGATTCTGTTCTGTTCCGACTTTCTTTGCTTTCTTCCCACCCCTACAAACATATCTTTTCTTTTCCACGCTCTTTGGTGAAAATTTCCGGGAAATATTCAAGAAGTCGCCGCAAATTAGTTGCTTTTTGAAATATATAACCTTGTATAAGGGCGATTGCATTGCTAAATAGACAAACAATTCTGGGTTATGTTACATATAATTTAAGTTATAATTTAAATACTAGCAGGAAAAAGATATCGATTACTAAATAAACCTTGTAACTATCTCTAACTTCTTCATGTTTTTTTAAATTATGAATTATTTTTGCATTAAGATAAATGTAAACAAACTCAAAAGCTGCCTTTTGAGGTCTCCGATTTATACAACTTAATGCAATGCCTCCATGAGCAGTGGAATGCAGATATTATTTGTACTCCAACACTAAGCTTTTTTCCACCATTATGCAACACTGACGAGAAAACATCAGGTGACGGCGTGTGTGAGTTTCTAGCAAGTGAAGTTTTTCTTTTATTTCGGAATTTGAAGAGTTTTCTTTTTGTTTAAAGTTGTTAGGGATATAAACCCCATTTAGCTGAGTAAACGAGGACTATTAATAACATCAAGGAATCTTTGCTAAATGGTAATTAATGAAAGTGCAAAATTCGTGGCACGTGCGAGAATTTTCATGGGAAATCGGAGCAGCTGTTTAGTGATAAAAATAAGGCTATAAGCCAAGAGTTAAACCAAAAATGGCTAAGAATATTAGTTATAGATTCTAGAAAATCAGAGATTTCTGCAAAAATTGGTCTGCAAGACTCAGTATTTACTTAACTGTTTTCCTGTGTGTTTGCCAGGAATGTTTCGTTTTTAATTGTTATATTAATTATATTTTTTATCTTATAGCTAACATGGCCTCTTCCCCACCCGATCTAAAGGATGCTCAGAAGCAATATGAATGCCCCATATGCCTGGAGAACGTGCGTTGGCGTCTACCGGTGGCCTTTAAATGTGGCCATGTGTTTTGCAAAAAATGCATCGAGATGACTATAGCAAAGTTTGGCCAGAAATGCCCAGTCTGTGAACATAAAATCAATGAGGCTCCGCTTACGTTAAGCCTGTAAGAAGGTGTCTTCTTAATATTACTATTAAATTCTTACGCTTATCTTTGTTTCAGCTTCAAAATCCGTCCTCGTGAAAGAGTTAAGCTCGTGCGAAGTTGTACCCTTAAATCCAAACCAGTATACAAATATCCCACTAAAGGTCGCCCAAGAAATGACATTGTAAAGTTCACCAAAGATTCGAATAACTGTGATCACTACGAGTGTCCGATATGCACTGAAAATGTGATCCAAGGCAATGGAATGTCCACCGAATGTGGTCATGTCTTTTGCGAAAAATGCCTTGAGACGGCGGCCACCGAGTGTTTCATTTGCAGGAAACAAATAACAAGGGATAAGTTCATCCGTTTATATATATAAGGTGTTCTCCTTGGGGGATACTAACCAAGTCATTTTATAAAACGGAACCAAAGAAAGATCTCCATCTAACTGTATACTGCCTGAAATATTTTCATAAAAATGTTTTTAGCAACACCTCAGTAACAGTACCAAAAAATAACAAAATACACAACTTTATGACTATTATTTAACCAAATCTAAAACAGATATTAGAAAAGAACGAAAAGAGCCACAGGGGGGAGGAGGATTTTCAGCATTTTCCCCCCAAAAGACCACCGCCCAGTGGCCGTGTGTCAGTTAATTAGCTCATAAAATATGCAGAATGGCGAACAATTCGCACCTTTAGACCCGAAGAGGAGCTTCAAAAAGGCTGAGAGCTTGAAAGGCATTTGGGCCACAAAAGGGGGTGAGGCTGATGGGGGTTGAAAAGGGGAAAATGGGGGGGTGCTAGGTGTAAATGGGTGTAACCAAATGAAATAATTGAGTGCCAAAGCAGACACAAAAGGATATACAAACTCTGCGATCCAAAAGCTGTCCAAATTTGATTTTTAAATATTATTTAAGCTTAGTTTTTAATTATTTATTATATTATAATTTAATTATTTATTTATTTATTATATATATTTTATTTAATTAAAACTACATTTGTGCTTTAAAAAATAAAACAATATTAAATAACAATGAAAACTTGGAAAAGACTTAAATTAAAAAATATAATTAAACAAAATTTATAGAATTATATATGATATATTTTATATACAATACTTTAAATAAATATTAAAGAAACTAAGTCTTTGATTTCTTAGATTTCTTAATATTTTTTTATAATTTTATTTTGATGTTAAAACCTTTTTAAACGTAATCCCCCAACCTTGTCTCTTGTTCTTAAACCAAAAATGATGTATTTAATTACTTTAAAAAATATAAAAATTACAAGAATAAAGTATTTCCCCTGACAAACCAAGTTATTGTCACCATAATGTCTAATCTCCTTGGCAAGGACCCAAAAAAAAAACAAAGGACAACGCAACGAGTTGGTTCTGGTGCTCTTTCGCTCGTTGGTTGCTGGTGGTCATGTATGGCAGATGAACGTTTTGTGGAGTTTATGAACTTTGTAATTACACACTTTATTAATTTATGCGCTGCGGGGCAACTTTCTGGCGAATTAGAAAACTGAAAACGCAGGAAAAGGCAGGAAAAACGAGCAGCCAAAGGAACGTGTTAATGCCTTAGACACCAAAATGATGCAAAACTCCACTCCACAAAATCCCTCATCAGGCCGGCTTGACTTTTTAACCTTTAAACCTGACTTCACAAACCCCAAAGAGAAGCTAAAAAGACGAAGGAGCTGAATTAGTGGCTGTGGAATTTCGGGTTGCGAATGTTTTGAAATTTTAATTTGCGAACGTGACTGACCAATTGGCTGGGCCAAGGAAAACCCGAAAGAAGCCGTCAAGAAAAGCAAGGAAAAACCAGAAAGTGAGCTAATTTTTGGCACGCCGAAGTATGTATACCCTTGTAATTAATTCCTTTTTTTTTTTGTCAAAAAGAAAAGTAAATCCAACAGGAGAAAAGATAATAAAAAATAAACATTTATCCATAATTTTTTATCATAATTTTTTGGGAAAAATCAAATATAAAAAATATTCCGAGTTAGTTTAAATAATAAATAAATTGCGCCTGTTTATGCTGATCAAGAATACATATAAAAAACCCACAAAAGTCCCCTCCTTCACTCCTTGGCCAACTCTTGTGCCTTTGTAGAGAAAAGTTTTGGGTCACAGTTGCAGCCAAGTGCAGCTCTATTAGAGTGCTTGGGAGTTGAGTTTGGCGAAGTTATTGCTGGCTTTATGGGCCCCTGCATAAGTCATAAGCTGGAAAGGTCGAGGTGACCTATGACCTGGCAGATGGCAAAGGCCAAATGGCAAATGCCCAATGTGTCCAGCGACCAGTGACCAGTGACAACTCCATAGTATTTCTATACATACAGACATATGTAATATATATATATATATATCTTTAATCTGTGGAGAGTGGGAAAAGCCTCTCGAATGACCAAGCATCGCTTCGCATCGAGGGACATTCATGTCCATCATGTTTTTTGGGCAGCTTTGCACTTTAATTAAATTGTAAATATTTCATTTTGGGCATATACATATTTGGTTTTTTTTTTTATTTTTGTCAGAATATGAAAATCAAATCAATTTCCATTTGAATTTGTGCATTACAATTTGTTGGCAGCCTCGCGTCCGCCTGACTGCTCTGCCAAATTAAATTTAATGGCATTCAAAATGTGTGTCGAAACAGCATTTATATGCTAATTTGCATTTATTTCTTTCACTATGCTGCCAAAGAAATCGCAACAGCAGCGAACTTGTATGGTATTTTAATTTATTTACTTAATTTATAAGTGTTATAAAGTTAAAAGTGTTATTTATACATACAGTTTAGTGGAAAAACTCTGGGAGTGCCAAATTTGTCAGAAGCAAATAACAAGGGATGAGCTTGTCCGTATATATTTATAAGGCACCTCTTAAGTCATATTAAAAACGCAAAAAACTGCCTAGAATATTTGTAGAAATGCTTTGACAATCCAATATAACTTTCCTTTTAATATCCCTTTCAAAAATAATATATTTTCCCTTCTGTAGTCTCTCTTTTACATGATTTTTAAGATAGTACTTCACTCTTTTTCTTTTTTTGTCACTCATCATCCGCCCAATTAACTTTGGCTCGACCTTGGCCTATCATCCACTACCTGCGAGACACAGAGCAAGTCCTACCATTTTCCTGGCGACTTGGCTCTGGGTAATTGAGTCAGTTTGTGAACAGGATCCTGTGGCAGTCGCATCCTCAGTCGACCGACTGTCAGTCAATCGCTGTCGATGTCAGTGCAAACAGAAATTTAAATGCGTCAGCAAATGGCAGACAAAAGGGGTAAGGGAGTGAAGAAAATCAGTGGGGGTGGGTTGGGGGGTCGGAAAAGTGCCACTGACATGTCACACCACCGACAGAAGCAGCAGCAGCAACAGCAGCAGCAACAATTCGTTGTCAAACAACAAAAGTGACAAAATAAATTAAATTGACTTGCCTTTGTCCGGCCTTCTTCCCCCTCTTCTTCAGTTTTTCCCTTCATTTCCATTGTCTAAGTGTGCGTGCCTGCGGTAGAAAAGCGGCTGCGCTTTTCCATAGTTTTTTCTTATGCCTTGACTCTGTTTTCCGCCCCTCCCCCACTCCCCCACACACACACACGCACTGCCAACACAATGAAATGAGACAATTGAGCGTGTGATGGGGAGGCGCTTCTAGAAGAAAAGAAAAGGGATAGGAAAAATAAGGCAGGGGAAGGGAATAGAGTCCACACGATGAAGACATCAGCATAGTCAAACGTCAGGACATGGCAACTCAAGCGTCACGTACTCGCCTGTCAGTGGCACGACTTTTCCTTGGAGTTCGACTCCGAGTTCAACTCATTTGAACCTTGACTGAATGACTGACTGAGAGACTGAACGACTGACTAACTGACTACTCCAACTAAAAGTCAGCCAGCAGCAAAAGTAAATTAAGAGCAGTGACAAAGCCTAGCTTTCAGTCCTCTAAATGAATATCCACATAGGTAAAGGGCTAGGAGTTTGAATATTATTCGAAGGTGAAGTGTGATTATTTACTTTTTAAATTAATTTATAAATATATAAAAATATATACATGTACTATTAATTATTTAACTTTAAAGTAAATTCCACTTACCCCTAGAAAGAAATCGTTGGTGTGACTGGGAAGTTATTTCAACAACATTGGTGAATAAAATATCTGTAAAGAGAAGGAATTGTATTAGAAAATAAATCAAAACAAAATAAATATATTTAATAAATAAATATGTAAAACTATAAATAATTCATCGAAAATTTAGTGAATAAAAAGACAACAAATTAACAAAGGCTCTGGTTTTTCTCATATTTTTCACCAACATATTCACCAACATGGCTTTGAAAACTGAGATAAACAATTGGTTTAAATTGAGAAAATAAATAAAAAATAATAATAACATTAAATTAAACAATAAGCCTATGAAAAATCTCTTGTTTTTCTTATATTTTTCCTCTCTCTCATATTTCTCTCATATTTTTCATATGTTATTCACCAACATGGCTTTGAAAACTAAGATAACTTTAACAATTGGTTTAAATTAAAAAATAAATAAAAATAGGAATAAGAAAAAATATAATTAAATTAAACAAAAAGCCTATGCAAAATCTCTTGTTTTTACTTATATTTTTCCTCCCTCACAACCCGCATTTTCCGACGACAGATCGGTGTTGCCAAATTTGTTGGCCGTCTTGGGCCAAAACTGTAACCAAGTGTGTGTGTGTGTGTTGTCCTGTGCTGTGTGGCTGTTTTTCCGTTACTTTACTTTGACTTCCTGCAGCAGAAGACGAAGAAGAAGAAAAAGGAAAAGCAGAAGAAGCAAACGCTTCTACGCTTCACATGATTTGCATGAAAAGGACTGCAGGACCAGTGATAGCAATTTGTATTTTTTACAAGGAAAATTGTGGTAATTTAAATTAATAATTAAATTAATGAGTAATATCCTCTTATGTACAAATATATATTTTATTATTTAGAAAATTAAACAACCAAAAATATTTTTTTAAAATCACAGAAACTTGCTAAAAACGAGAAGGAACTCGCTTAAAAGACTCTTTTTTTTACAATAAATTCTACAAGATCCTATTTCCCTTTATCTTAAGTTATTAAAAACCTTAAAAATATAACTTCAAAGTCAAAGAAAAGTTTCTGAAAAATCTCCAGTTACTGCTATTTGTTCACCTCTATTGTTTTTTTTCCCCCCCTTTTGCTGGCCATCTATTCTATTCTATTTTTGAAAGGAGAGATTTGTTGGCAACACTGCTCCAGACATGACTCCTTGGCTCTCAAAGGATGTGACTGTTGTTGCTATTATTGCTATTATTGTTGTCACAGCATGTTCAAGGGGGCGGTGGGGGGTGGCTCGAAGAAGAAGTGTAGCGCCATTCAAGTTGTTACTTTGGCGCGTCTTTGCTGCTGACAACTGACAACTGACATCGAGTGGCTTCATGTGTTTGCTGTTGCTGCTGTTTTGTTGTTTACTGCTGAGTCTCTTTCTCTTATTTTACCTTCTCTGCTTTAGCTAGATATTTTTTAGAACTGATCAATTAATTATACTCAAAAAATATAAATAAAAAAATCCATAACTAAGCCAAAAAAATCATTAAATTCAATTCGGAAAGCGGTTTTCTCATATTTATTATGAGCTTAATAAATCTGCATTCCAAATTTAGAGTTATTTTCAATTTAATTTTTTTTCCAATTTTTAACAGTTTTATCGATGTAACCCCTTAAAAAATTTGAACAAATTTTCAAAATTTTGTTTTTTTTTTCTCGCATGCTTGGAATACCCTCTGCAAGGATATTATTAAACATCCTTGTTCTTGTGCTTCATCTTCTCCTTTTTATTATTTGTTGTCTGCTGCTTTTTGTCGCCTAACAAAAGCTGAAGCTTCATCATTATGTATTGATAATGCTGCCTCTGCCGTTTTATTATCTGTTGTTATCGATAGCAAATTGGTTTAAAAACGATATATTTTAGAAATTTCATCTTATTTAAGGCTTTTCAACTCTGTACTATTTAATTAATTTATCACTTGTGTCCTGGTGGCTTTCGCTTTGTATTTATTTTTGTCAAAATATATTTTTGTAGGTCGTTTTTGTGGAGAGAAAAAAGCAAACTCATTGCTCTTTGGTGAAACTTGCTTTCATTTGCACCTAATGCACTGGCATTTTCATTATAATTTCAAGAACTAACCACTTTTCCTCCAGATTTCCCCCCTCTCGCTTTCCCTGCGTGTGTGTGTGTGTTTATTTAGCTTGGCAGCTCGGCTGCAGAACTTCAAGTTGAACGCCTCGGTGCCATTGTCACTGCCAGAGATTTTCCACAGATTTTCCTCTGTTTCAGTGTGTGTGTGTGTGTGTGTGTGTGTGTTGTATGTCACAGTTGCTATTTGTGAGTGTGCCAGTGTCTAGCTAACTGACAACAGCAACACCGAGCAACGTGCAACGGGCAACGAGCAACATCAGCAACTATTCGCACTTCATTCTCCTGCGTTGTGTGTGCTGCACATTTATTTGCTCTGTGTCAGTTTCGGTTACGTAAGTAAATTAATTAATTTTCAATTGCTTTAAATAAACAAACAGCTTGCCAAAAGCAAACAACTTTGAGCAGCAGCAATAGCAATAGCAACAGCAGCAGCAGCAGCAGCAACACGGACATCATCAAACATAATGAACAAGCCACGTTTTTGTTTAAGCAAAGGAGGCAGGATGGCGATGGAGAAGTCCCTATCGTAATCTCAGGCGCTAAGGATTGCAATTAAGAGCATGTACTGCTAGAAAAATATACTTAATATAATATAAATTATATATAAATAATTAAAAAATGTTTAATCTAAGATTAAGGAGGAAAATTTAGTTAAATCCTTGGCAATTTAGTTTTAAGACTTTTAAAATTAAGTAAAATATATTTTATTCAATTTTTTTAATATGCCAAAAGTTATATATAATTAATTAATCACGTAATATGTTTTATTAATTTTTTTAATAAGCCAAAAATTAATTAAGTAATATAAATAATTAAAAAATAAAATAAAATATGTTTTATTAAATTTTTTATTATGCCAAAAATAAATTTTAAAACAATTTGAAATATTTACTTAAATGGAAAAGTCCATTTTTTTTTTTAAATTAGTATAAATAGTATATTTTTACTATGTTAAAATATAATTCGAATTTTTATATAACATATTATATATATTTTTATATAACATTAAATGAAAAAAAAATTAAATTAAAATTAAATTAAATAGAAATTAAATTCACCTAAAATTAAATCAAATTAAAATGAAATTTCCTAGAATATTCCCTTTGCCTTTATGAATTTCCCTTATTTTTCCTTCAGTGCATCTTTACTTTAAGCACCGATTAATTGAAAAGCCAAGTTTCTGCAGCATAGATTTTACTGAAAATTCGCACAGCCAAAAAAAAAAAATAATAATAAAACTTGAGCCATGTTGTGTCCTAGTACAGTAAACACTCTACCCGGAGGACAAGCACCAAAGCAAAAGTTTTTAAGGGGTAAACAGGAAAAATGATTCCACTTGTTTCGTCGTCTTCCGGGCAACTTTCTAGTTTTTCTTTTTTTGTGGAACTTTAAAGTGCCCTCCAAAGGATACGAAAAAAAGGATTCCCCCAAGAGAGATGTCGGCTTATATTTATGGGCCATGCCAGGTTCAATATTCAACTCAATTGGCAGCTGTTTTTATTTCAATGGGGCTTTTACTTGACAGTAATTAGCTTGTTGTATTTTTATATATATTTTTTTTTTTGATAAAAAATTGTTTTTGTGATATTTTAAAAATTTTTAAAGCTTGTAGTAAATTTACAACTGCATTTAATTTTTTATTTTATTTTTAATTTAATTATTTGCAACTGTTAAATAAATTTAAAAATATATAATTATTTAACACCTGTTTAAGTAATTCAGAAAAAAACCTATAAATTCCAATTAAATTATAAAATAAATAATAAAAATAACTGAAGCTTTTTGCGATCTTAAAAAAATTCAAAATAAACTTAAAATTTTAAATTTATGTAGCAAGTAAAGCATGAATCCTGCCAAGATTTCTCCGCATAAGCTTTTGTGTTTTAAAACAGCTTTTCACCACGCCGGCTTGAGGGCGCAGGCGCTCTCCAATGCCAGGACTCTCTTCAGCATCTCTCTTAAGAAGCCAAAACCTAAAAACCCAAAAACCAAAACCAAAAAGGAAAACACACACACACACACAGACTGGCGAAAACCGAAAACGCCACGAAACCAAGACAAGTCAAGCTGTTTTCCATTTTAATGGCGGCGGCGGCGGCTCCTTCGCCTTTTGTTGCGTTTTACTTATTTTTTTTTTTGCAGCTGGATGATGCATTTCCCGGGTAAATGGCGGGGAAAACCAGAGGAGCGGCTCAAAACGCAAGTGGGTCAGTGGGCCAACAACGGCAACGGCGGCAATCAACAAAAACAGTCAACAGTCGCAGCAAGGAATTGCAGCAAGAGGAAGATTCGAGGCAAGTCCTGCCGCGCTGACGTCATTGTTACTCGCGGACTCCCCAAGATGCCACATAACCTCACTTAATTTAGCGAATGACAAGCGCAGGCGTGACGCCATCAAAGGGAAACAAAAGCAGCCAAAGGAAAATGGAGAAAATTACAATTTTTCTTTGAGATTTTAAAACCAGAACAATTTTTTTTTTTTTTTGCAGAAAAGTGGGCTAGGAAGGGTACACTAGAAGTCTTACAAAAATATTTAAAGTGACCAAAATATTATACAAAAAAATTAAATATCATACAAAAAAAAATATAATAAATAATATGATTAACTTAATTTTAATTACAACAAACGAAAAAATATTTTAAAATCATAAATTGTAAGACAAAACAAAAATTATAGAATACTTTTTAGAAATTTTAATGCCACAAATTGTTTTATGAAAAAGTTCTCAAGAAGACTTGAAGAAAATGTTTAAAATAATTAAATAAACTAGAAATTATTAGTTTATAAAATATAATAAAATAAATGTCAAGTCTTTTGTTCACAAAAATCACAAGAATATTTGAAAACCTTTATTTGTAAGCCAAAAAGTTTGCAAGAAAAATGGCAACTAAAAATGTAGCCTACTTATTTGCTTATTTAAAACACACAAATTGTTTGCTTAAAAAATCATTAAAAAGTCATAAAAAATTTTAATAAACTCAATTGTTATAAAATAAATAATATATTTCATAAAAACTATTATTTGCATTTAAATTTCATAAATTTCTAGCCAAAAATTATGTTAATTATATGAAATCAATTAATTATAAAGAATACAACTCCATTTAAAAACATATCAAGGCAAATATACCACAATTAATGTATGAAATACTAAACGATAATGATTTAAATGCTGTTTAAATTGAAATCTGCCATAGATCATAGTTAGGAATAAAATATATATATATAAATATGCGTTTAACCACAACATATCTTCATGTCATCAAATTAAAAATGTTTGCATTTGCCATATTTGCGTACATTTATCATGCAGAGATTAAAATGAAATTGTCCATCAGTTGCGATTTAATTAATTGTCATTCGTGGGCAACAATTTATCGTATATTATTATTAATTTAAATGAAATGGTTGAGATAGATTTTATTAATTAAATATACGAGGTTAGAGTTCCCCCTTAAAAAGTTTCTTTAGTTGCATCTACTTGTACTATGTATGTATTTTGCTAGTCTCGCAATGATTCAGTTTAAGCTCCTCAGACAAACTCCAAACTGGCGGCGTGTGTTGTTCTACTTTTTACACTCACTGTTGTTGTTATTATTGCTGGCAACCCCTTGTGCCGTCAGGACCAGACAAGGACATCAAGTTATCCTGTCGCGGCCAGCGAGAGGCAGCGCGGCAGCAACAAATTTTAAAAGTTGCGTCTGCAATTTAGTTCTTGTTTTATTTCATTGTTCCCTCCTGCTTGCTTTTATTTTTTTTGCCAAGCGACAAACTTTGTTTTGTTATTGTTGCCGCCTCCTCAACGTCGCCGACATCGTTGTTTTTTGTTGTGTATTTTCTTTTTTTGCTTCTGTTTTTTTTTTTTTTTTTTTTTTGTTCTCGCTGCTTGTTTTTATTGTTGATGGCATAATAAGAGTGCAGATTTTTTTATTATTAAGTTGAAGTTGCACGCAGTTTGCGGACAGCGCCGCCAGCGCCAGAAGCGCAAAAAAAAAAAAAAAACAAATTATAAAAAAGAAGCTAGAACAGGAAGGACTTTCCCAAGAAGTAAAAGGAAGCCGAGGCTAAATGCAAAATAAAACTAAAGTTAAGGGTTTAAATTTTAGGATACCCAGCACCTCACAATAACATAAAAAGTTTAAGTTGAATTTAAGACCCAAATAATTATGTAATTTGTTTATAAATTTAATGGTTAGTTAATTGTTAAATATAAAATATTTTATAATTCCTATATCTTAATCTAATATACCCTGAACTCTACAAAAAAAATATGTAACCAGTTTAATGTTTAGAAACCCAAAGGGAAAAGTGTTTAAAACCGAGATTGTAGCGGCAGAATTGAGCGTAGACCAGAAGACAGGGCTCAGCTGAAGTTAAGTTGGCAAGTGAAAAAAAGGGAACACACATTTAGCCACAAGAAAAACTTGCATACAAATTAGCAAAAGAAAAAACAAAGAGGAAGCTAATTTAAGTGAAACGGATTGGACATGCAAATGCGGCTTATAAGTTACATTTTCATGTTCCAAGAGCTAAAAAAAAGAGACCTTGCTGGAGTTGGTAAACTAAAAATTAATAAAATAAAAAATATTCCCTAATTAACGAAACTTACAATTAAATCTAAAACACATTAAACAACTACAAACTACA
The DNA here is from genome assembly GCA_008042715.1 of Drosophila bocki. Taxonomy (NCBI): domain Eukaryota; kingdom Metazoa; phylum Arthropoda; class Insecta; order Diptera; family Drosophilidae; genus Drosophila; species Drosophila bocki. The sequence continues at coordinate 38,796 of VNJY01003658.1, forward strand.
AAAAACAAAGTAATAATTATTATAACAGAACCTCAAGAACTTTCAAATAATGAACTTCATACCTCAAATCAAAATAACTTGGGTTAACCAAACCTAGTTGTAAAGTTTCTTCTTATAAAGCCCTTAAAAGTTACTTGGTTAGCCACAGGAAAACCCATTCATTTCAACAATCTACAATGTATTGTAACCTTTCACCAACAAACACCAAAAAACTTCAACAACTCACCAACAACAATATCCTGATTTACCCAAAAACCCCAAAGCTAAAGTTCAGATTTTCATGGATGCTTAGCCAAGATGCTTCTTTATTGAAGCCCCACCCAAAATCAAAATGTCGCCATTCACCGGCTATTAACGCAATTAAGAGGCTCCCCAAAAAAAAGGGGGCCCAAAAGCGGGTCAAGGGTTGCTTAGTCCATGATGATGTGCATATACTGCACAGGCAAACAACTTAACAACATTGTTCAACTTTTATGAGCATTATTAAAAATTAATCAACAATTTACATTTATTTACAGAGTGGCTGGGAGAGAGGTTAATGGGTAGTTACTCAGGCTGCCTCTCTTGAATCCACGAACGGAAACCCGTCCGCAAATGCTGACCCAAAGCTACCGCACTTCAAACAACACAACAAACTGAAACTGAAACTGAAACTGATGTAGACATTCACTGAAAATTACGTAAATTAAATTTGTTTTTATGGCAGGCAGACGCTTAAATGTATGAGCAGCCCAAAAACCCCCTTAAACTCCCACACACACACACACTCACGCACTGCGTGCTTAATAAGCAACACACACAGAGACTTTTACACTTGGAAAAAAAATATATATATTAAAATGTTTAAAATTTATACAAGTGGATATTTTAATTTGTTTAAAAATAAAATAATTTGATTTGTTAATAAAAAAAATAATATTAATATCTAAATAAAGACATAAATTATAAAATATACAAATATATTATTATTTTTAATAATATTTTTATTATTTTTTTTTTAAATATTTTTTTATATTTTTTTTTTATTGTTTTTCTATTATTATTATATTTTTGAATTATTATTATTATTATAATTTTTTATTATTATTTACCATCTTTCCCAAAAAATTTTCAGTGCCTCCCTCCCATGCGAGAGCCCAAGGAGCGAACCCAAAAAGTTAAAATGAACACGAGAAAAAAAAGGAACAAAAAAAAAAGAAAGAGTACGAAACGGAAAACTGTGCAAGACCCCGAAAAACCGGACTAAAGGCGGCCTTGGGGCCAAAGAAGGGCTGAGGAGGATGGTCTGGTGGTGTGTGAGGGGGCGGGGCCTGTGTGTGTGTGCGGTCTGTGGAAGTGACTGAGCAGAGAAATGTGTGTAATAAGGACGCATCGGGGAGGCGCCAGACCTTTGGGTCATGCCCAGGCGCTTTTCGTTGCCCTGTTAATAATGAGAAGGCAAACTGCAAGCCCAAGGAAACTGAGGGGGAAAAGTCCGGGGTGTGTAAGTGAGGGGAGAGGCACAGAGAAAAACCCCTCCCGCACTCAGTGGCTTCATCAATTTCCACTTTCGGCATTTTATGGTCGTCCTCCCACTGTGCCAGTGCAAGGAAACCAAGAAACTGCAAGGGATCCACAAAGAAAACATTAATGGCACAGGTAAATTTACATAGTAGTTTCCCGTTGACTGTATTCCCCTTAACAAGTTAAATTAAAACAAAAAAAGAAGTCCTAAAGTTTTTTATTATAAAGAGATAACGGGGTTAATATATAGTTTAAGGGGTTAATCATCTGCACAACTTTAACTGGTAATCATTCATCTTTTTGATTTTCAAACAGCAGCTTCTTGTTTGTTTTTTTTATTTAAGTTTAATTTCGAGGCCTAATCTTGGTATTTACTTGGCATTCCCCTTCTAGCCACCCCCCTCTTTTCTCCCTTATTTTACCCTCTGTAATAATCATGGCAAAAGTTACAAATTTATCATGAATTACTTAATTTGTTTACTCTTTGCCGAATCGTTTTAACAATTGAAATATCCATTTCAACTTGTTCAACATTTGCCTCGTACCCCACTCCCCGCTATTTTGTGACCCCTTTTCTGGACCATCCCGCTCCTGGGTTCCACCCTCTTAATATCCCCAAAACAAATCCCAGTTTCAGTTCCAGTCTCTGTTCTGTCTCTGTTCTCTGAAAGATTTAACCGGCACCTGTGACTGAGCCTTCGAAGTTTGGTGCTTTTGAGTACAGTCAAGGTCAAGATTTAGTTTATTTTTATAAATTTTAAATGAAATATGAAAAATTAATCAGAATAACAATTTAATTTTTATAAATATTAATTTATATTTATTTAAACAAGTTTAAATTGTTGTAAAATATGTAGAAATGTGGAAAGTTTATAATATACATATATTAAAAAAAATACTAATAAGTTTAATAAAATAAAAAAATTATAATAAATATCTTTAAATTAAATTTAAATATTAATAGTATATATAAAAATATTAATTTGTATAGTTTCTAAAAACCTTAAGAAAATTGTTCCAAAAGATAATGTAAATTAATAAAATATATTTTTAAAATACTACCAAGTAAATTTTCTAAAAAATCCTTTGAAAAATATATTTTTATAATTTTTACTCTAACTAAAAATAATTATTTAAAATATTTAAATATTAAAACAATGCCTCAAGCTGTACGCCGCCCAGGAAAATTAGGGGTAGGGCACCGGGTTAAGGGCTGTATAAACAGGGAATTGGAGCCCCTTCCCTCGTAACTTTCAATGTCGTTTTGGGCCAAAGAGAAAAAAAATCAAAAAAAGTTTCATTTACAAGCGTTACACCAAAAGCAATGACAATGCCCGGCGCAAATATCAATGATATGTTTGTTAAAAAACACGACAAGGACAACAAGGACCTTCCAACCAGCCGCTGCCTTCAGTTGGAGAACATTTTTCGGGGTTTTCCCGTCTGTTACTTCTTTTTTTTTTTTGGATTGCCTTTTTTTTTTTGCAAGGTCCATGTACTTGGCCCCTTTTGTAACCAACAAACGAAGAGGAATTGTGTTGTGAGTCGGCGGCAAAAACTTTTTGCGCCACACGAATCCTTTGGGCTCAACTTCTTGTTCTGGTTCTGGTCCTGGACCTGGTCCTTTTCCTGTTTTCCAAATAGCAAATGCCCAACACCAATAATTGTAAATTAAAATTGAAATGAATGAAAGCAAATGCTGGTTAGGAGATGGTAAAGAAAAGTGGGAATGGGGTTGGGAAGGGGGTACGGAATAGGATAGGAGAAGAGAATGGGATTGGGGTTAGGGTTGGGGTTGGGGTTGGGGAATGGCCAATGGGCTTGGGAATGGAGCTAAGGCTGAAACTGGAGATGGGGTTGGGGAATGGGGTTTTGGGCGATGGAGTTTGGAATGCGAATGCGAATGATAGCCAGCAGCAAACACAAAGGGAAATAGCAACAGTAACACAGACAGACAGACAGATAGGCAGGCAGGCGTTGGGCCAGAATTTTGTAAACCATATAGCCTTGTTTACCGTTGAGGGGCAGGAAAGTGGGCGAGGGGAGAAAAACATGCCACGGAAAATCGCAGGAAAAACCAGCGGGAAGAGAGAGCGCTAAAGCTGAAAGGAAATTTAAGCAGAACTAGACCTACGCGGAATGATGAGTATTTACAGTGGTAAGAAAACCAGAAAAATGTAATATAACATTAAAAGAAAATATACATATAAATGTATAGTTAAAGAAATCTATAAGAAAATGTATAATTATTTAATTTAATATATATAGCTTCGACTAAAACATATTTATATTATTTATATTATTTATATTATTAATATAATTTATATAATTTATATAATTTATATTATTTATATATTTTTTTTATTTACGCTCTACGCCCTATTATATATTCCCTTTAATAAATTCCTAAAATTTATTATTATATAATATTATTAATTTTTTAATTATTCAAATCAAATAAACCTTATCCCACTGTACAAAGTCCAACTGAAACGATAACTGCGCGCTTACAATGACCTCCCATCGTGTTGCTATATCTCTGTCCATCCGTCGTCCGGCTGTGTCCCATCTGTGTGTGTGTCCTGTATATCCTTATGTCCCTATGTCCGTCTGTGTATGGATGCGGGCATTATGCGTGGGCACAATGCATTAGTTAAATGTAACAAAAGAGCGAGAGCCTCCAAAGAGCGGCCTTTTCAGCGCTTGAAGCGGCTGGCAGGCGCAGAGAATTAGGCGTCGGCGATGGCCATTAGGAATTGAGAACACGACCAAGGATTTGAAGGCGCAACGGACATTATGCATACGCACTGTGGTACAAGGATAATGCTTAAAACAACTAGTAAGGCGACAACAACTATAGAAGAAAGTGCGCCAAATTATATTCTCAGCCAATTTATCTTTTTTTCTTTAAAAAAATAAGTTTAAAGGGATTTACATATATAAAGCTCAAGTTAATTATTTTGTTATTAAATAACTTGTTTAATAATTAATCAACTTAACCGTTAACCCACTGTGGTCAAGTAATAATGGGCCGTGGCTTTGAGCGACAGCCGACCGACCCCATTGGGTTAACCCCCAAATGACAATTCCCACGGAAACAGAATTTCCAAATGGAAATGGGGAAAGCTGGGATGGAGGAAGGAGGTAGGAAAGGGAGGTGGGGTACAGCAACAGCTCTTTCAAATTGTTAACCAAATTTGTAAACGATTCCAGGCTTTAAATTCGTACAAGGGCATCATTCAATTACGGGATAAAAAAAAACTCTTTTTAGTTAAAATTTAAATTAAGAATCTAATAATTTAATATATATATATATATATATATATTAACTGGGTTGTTCTAGCTTTTATATTTTAATTTTCATTATAAAATATTATGTTTATATCCTAAAAATATACTTTTACTTTACCCGATTTTTTCCTTTAAATATTTTTTGAAAAATAAAGAAAAGACTACATTTTTTTGTATTATTTTATATTTTTTAGATGGTTATATGGTCTTAAGAAACCCTTAAACCTTTATAATAAATCGATTCAATATTTGTATATTCCAATTTAATTCAAATATAATTATATTATTATTATTCTAAATTTATTTTATATTTTTACTAAAGCCCAAAATAATTCCTATACAATTTTCTAAGAAAAAAATTAAATATCTCTTCTCTGCCTGTTTTCCCATTCTGTAACCCCTTTCATTTTTCGGGGAGTCTATCAGTTTCGATTTTGATTTCGTAGTGTGAATATGGATACGTGATTCGATTTATTTCGTTTGCCATTGTTGGTGGACGCCAAATGTGACAAATTTCCCTCCCGGCAGCGATACTTTCCGGACCACGCCCCATCCTGGAAGCGGCATAAATCAATTAGCATTAAGGCTGGACACAGCCAAAAAAAAAGAAAAAGAGGAAAAAAAATAAAAGCTGGAGAAGAGGAAAAAAAAACAGTGAAAATAAAGCGAAGAAAATCAGTACAGACCATTGCCCAAAGGGCAAACACTTCACTTATTGTTATCCTGGCACATAAATAAAGTGCCACAGGGGAGGCGAAGGCCGGAGTAAAGGCGAGAAATAATAAAGAATGCAAGGAGAAATAAATACAAATAAACAATCCCGAAAGACACTTAATTGTATCAATTTAAGCAGTTAAAAGCACCAAACAAAAAAAAAAAGAACCAGCAACAACAATTAGGGATGGGTGATATCGATATGTTAATGTAAATTAAAAAATATATACATTAAAATATATATTTCGTATATATATTTTAATCTAAGAATCTATAAAAACATATAAAATATTACTGATCTCTTGTACACATCCCCAACAACAATATTTAACAAAGCCATCCATCAGCATCACCAACAACAACGATACACCAACGATGTACAACAACAACAACACCGATACACCAACGATGTACACCAACAACAACTAAAGGAAACAACAATCAGATGTCGAAAAGGAAATTGGGGAGAAAAAATAAGAGAAACTTGAGAGCAAAACGAAGGCCGTCGTAACTTCATTTAAATGCTCCATCAATATGCGAAATTATATTCTTCCCCCCAAAAACAATTTACAATTTAATTAGGCAAACTTAAATAGCCAATCAAAATAAAGTAATTGCTTGAGAGAAGCGGCAGGCAGTCAAAAAGCAATTCTCAGGAATTGCAAAGGTGAGAAAATTAAGCTGGCTTATTTTTGGATGGAAAATTAAAGTAGGGAAGAGCAAAAGTATATTAAAGAAGAAAACAAAATAATTGAAAAATAAATAAAATTAATAAATATACTTTAAAGTCAATTTCCGACGTCTTTACTCTTGAACAACCCAATTTGTGCATTAGCCATTATCCTCTTATTTCTCCAATGAAATTTCGACAGCAGCAAAGCCAAAAAGCAGACAATGTGGGTGCGAAAATGCAGCTGCACACGGGCTAAGCCTGCCTTTAAAGCTTGCATCATGTGGCAACCAATTATGCCACGGCCTAACAGTCAGGTATTCAGGTATATCTAACAACGGCCAGGTGCCAGAGCCAGTACAGAGTCAACCCAACAAGGAACTGGGCAATATTTTCGGAAAGCTAGACCAAGGCATTCGCCTCAAGGATATCCTTTGCTTACTTTTAAAATAATTTAATTTTAAAAAATAATTTAATATTTATAGAAAATATGTACGAGTAAAAGGAAGTGGTTAGTTATGGAATTTCACGTATACATTTAAGTTCATTCAAGTATATTCAAGTTCATAAATAAACAAAATTTGACAGGAAAAAAATTATATTAAAAATACACTATTTTCAGGCAGTAAATCTGTCTTTATTTTAATTCTTAAAATTAAAATGAATTATAAATAATAAGAGAATTAAATGAAAACAAATTAACATTCATTATTCTTTCACATTAAGAAAAAACATGGATTTTAAAGACAGTCACAAGTATCCTTATCGCCACATTAAGGGTATGCACTTTGCACGCACACCGAATGAACTGGGGGTTCCCTTAGGCTCTCTTCAATCCCCTCCTCCACTCACCTCCCCCTTTGGAAAGACACCAAAAAAAAAAAAAACAACACACTTTGTTGCAAAAGTAGCGACATTTATGCGTGTGTGCGTGCGTCCCTCGAAAAGTGTATTCGCTTCCTATACTTCCCAACAGTAAAAACACAACCGGCCACACCCACTGCCGGCCATCAGTCAGTTTCATTTACACCAACAGAAAATTGTGATTGTTTGTTAAAAAGAAAATATAGTTTAAAATGATTAATTTAAAAAAATACCGCAATTAAATTATAATTTAAAATATTAAAAAGTTTGTTTTTGTATAAATAAAATTGTCAAAATAAAATTTAAATCTTTGTATAATAAAACAAAAATCTTGTATATAAATAATGCTTATCTAAAGCTATAATTAAGCTAAGAAAAATAATAATAATAAAAAAATATTAAAAAAAAAATAATAATAAAAAAATTATAATAATAAAAATAATAATAATAAATAACAATAAAAAAAATTATTTATAAAAAAATATATTTATTATTAATAAAAAAATAATAATAAAAAATTAATATTTAATTCATTTTAATAATCAAAAACTGCCCCTATTTCTTACTGTGCCTCACAGTTGTTGCTTTTATTTCTTTCACTTGGTCCATGTTCTTCATCGACGATTCTTTTCCGAAATTGAGTGCTGCCGGCAAATTTGAAGGCACAGACACGGGCACACCCACACCCACACACACACAGCTGGCCACAGTTTGTTGCGAATTAACCGACACTTTTTCCACCTTCTTTTGCCACCCCCTCTCCCTCTTGGCAGCAACCAGCAGCGTTTTTATGACAATCTAGCTAGCCAGAGCTTATCTATAAATTAGTCCAGGGGCGGAGAGGGCGGAGGGGTAAATGGTAAATCTATGCCAATTTATGTAAATCAAAGTTTAAATAAATGTGCCGACGAGACGCCACCGAGCCAAAAGACGAATAACAAGTTTGGGCAGGAAAAAGCGGCCACAGATGAGACACAAAATTACACAGTTCAAAAAAATTATTAACAAAATTTAAATACAAAGAATTCTTAGAAAGTTAAGTAATCAAATAAAAAAATAATAATTTAACTTAATTTCATTTTTAAAAAGTAACTAAACCTTTATTTCTTAACCCAATTTATTTAGTTAACTTTTTTTCCAGTGACTTTATTAAAAAATAGTAAAGAAAAATCAAACAAACCAGCAGAAAAACTTATTTGCTGTCCAAGGAAAACTTTAGGAAAAGCGGTTAGAAATTAAAGAAAATTCAAGGAGCTAAAATCAGTGAACTAAAAACGAAAAGAGGGCCAAAATCAGGCGCTTTGCATGTTTGTCGAGTGCATAATTCAATTTTTTCCTATTTTTTTTCTTATTTTTTGGCAACGTCTGCGGCAGGCCAACAAATAAACCAAACAAATGGCTAACAAATTGCAATTTTAGTAAAATTTTTAAAGCATTTGGAAATTTTTGCATTTAAAGGTAACAACAATAGCACAGCGCCATCTGGTCGGGCAAAGCATAAAACTTACGCCAGAGGGCTCCAGTTATTTTATAGCAACTATTTAAGGAAAAAGCTTTTGAAATTTCACCAATATTTGTAAGTAAATTAAACATTTTTACTTAAATATATGTATTTTAACAGTAAAAACTAAGATTTATTTAAAAAACATAATTTAATTTTAGTTTTAAGAATAATATATGGTTTACTAGATGAATTTAGTAAAATATTTAAAAATAAATATTATATTGTATTATTATATAATAATAAAATTAAATAAATAAAATAATATAATCTTAATATTAATAATAATAATTTATTATTGATAAGATGATAATATTTAATATTAATATAATATTAATATTAATACCTAAAGAAATATTCAATTATTAAAATTATTATATAAACTAAAAGGTCAAAGATCTATAAAACCTGTATTTCCCTAAAAATTAAATACTAAATGCTTTTATTTATTCCCAAATGCTTTTAAATAAATTGAAATAAATTCGAAATAGTAAAAAATTTCTAAAATAATATGTAATAAGTATATTATAACACACAAAAAAAAATTAAATCTTTTGTATACTATATTTATTATATTTATATAAATATAGTATAAAAAAGATTAAATTTTTTATATTATTTTATATTTATATATTAAATACACTATAAATATAAATAATCAAATGGCCAATATCCTGCCATAATATTAAATAATATTAACTAGTACGCTAGAACTAAAGCCTGCACATAAAACTGTCATTAATCCCCTTTGGATTCGCGATCTGTTTGTTTATTTGCTGTTGTTGTTTCCCTGTCATATTTTCCCCTTGTTCTTGTTGTTGTTTCAAACGGTGTGAACAAATGCCAGTGGGCGTGGCTGCTTGACATACCGCCCCCTTTTTCTGGTCAGCCAGTAAAAACAAACAAGCAACGACCGACGACCGCCGATTATTGTTTATTAGAATAACAATGACCCAAAGCTGACACACGTTTATTAATGGCCCCAAAGCTATAGCCAAAGGCTCACTGGCATAGTATAGGTATATATATATTTCATATTTCATACTTTGGCAGGTTCATTCACCACTCACCTTAATTGCATCCAAATCCCAAGTCCAAATCCAAATCCAAGTCCGAGTCCGAGTCCTTGATGGCATCTCGGCTACTGCTTATTATTTAATTAACGCAGTCATTGGTTTTTAATGATTTTATTAGCAATTAATTGTCGCTTAAGGCAGCAGTAATACCAAAATTTATACCACTTGAGATTATGATAAATTGCCGTGGGTGAGGGGGATATATGATTGATTCGTTTTAAATACTTTTGTGGTGAGGCAGGTGAGATTTTTGGCCAGTTTTTTCGTTTGTTCAGCTGTGGAATTAAGAGCGGAAATGTAACCATTATTATTATTTTAAGAGGAAATTTAATTTAAAAAAATATATATTTTAAGCAAATATATTCTATTTTACAGAAATCGTGTTATTGTTAAATTTTGATGTAAAAGTAAAATATAAATAAAAAATTTCATTACAAGGTAACTAGAAAATATTTTTAATATTTTTTGAAGCAAAAATAAAATTAAATAAAATTAACCGCCTTATCTTAACCATCTTTTCTTGTTTTTTAATAATATATAAAACATTCTTAACCCTAGACGGTCATGCTTCGTCGATTCGACGACGCAAAATCACAAAAGTTCGAAAAATGAAAAAAAGGTCGTTTTTTATTCTTATTTTTTAAGTATATTCTTAATATAAGAATTAATTATTATTTCTAATTTTGAACAGTTAAAATGATGAATTAAACGATGTAAAATTTTTTTTTACAATATTTGTTTGTTTTTTAACAATTATACTTATTTTAAAATTGGCGTCGTCGATTCGACGAAGCATAACCTTAACGTAGGAAAAATAAGCATGACCGTCTAGGGTTAAAGTCGAAATTTTAATTAAATCTAGATATCCTTTCTATAACAATTTAATTAAAAATAAATTACCCATAAATTAAGAATTTTAAATTCTTTAAAAAATGTACAACATTCCTTTAAGGTTCCCAACAACATTTAGCAACTAATTTCCATGATATCTGTATTAAAATTTGTATCATAAATTCAATTAATGTCAATCTCTCATTTGAGGGAAACCAACCAGCGATTGCAATTGACATCGCTAACCTCAGCAAAGTGGGTTGAATGCACTGGGCACCTCCTCCGTCTCATCATGTTCTCAGTACCCTCAAAACTCTCACTACCCTCTGTACCCTCCGAAAAGGCCCTCACCTTTGACAGGCTAATCAAAGCCAATCCACCAAAGTAAACAAAGCTGCAAAACAATATTAGAGACCGGCAAAAAAACACGCGTTTCAAAAGAGCAGCAACAAAAGCCTCGCGAGACCAGCGGAAAAAAAAAGAATTTACTCACCAAAAAATTGGAGAAGAAAAATAAAACAATTCTCAGATACCCTTATGGGATTTAAGGTTAAACTATCGATGTTATCGAAAAAAAAAAGATTAAGAAAAATATTTAAAATCAAAGAAATATAATAAAACGAATATAGATATATTGAATTTATATTGAAGCATTAAAATATCGATTTATGTATATTATACCGATTTATAGATTATTTATCGATATATATCTATATTTATTTAATTCCATATTCTTATTTAATACAAAGCTCCCCCAAAACTCTCCCCTGGAAAGAGTAAAGAAAAAAGAGGGAAAACAAAAAATATCTAGGGACTGGAAGCAAAAAGTGCGCACATGCCGCCGTCGATATATAAGCTCTAAATTTGCGAATGACATCGGAAAGGGGCGGCGGCCGGCAGCGATATGGATATATGGATATGATGGTGGATATTTTTGGCAGGGCCGGTCGGTAGCCAGGAGAGCCTTCAACGGGTGACCGATTGAATGGATGGCCGATTGACAGACTGCCCATGTCCGCACGGCATAACACAAGCGGACACAAGCGGACAGAGCGGCACAATTACAGACAAAAGACACAATTGACGATTAATCGATTAGTTGAAATTTGACACATGAACAATTATCGGTCACGGATGCCACGCAAACAACAATAACAATAACAGGGCGAGGGATTATTTATCGATGAGGTAGGTGCGGGAGGATAATTTATGGGGTGGAAGCTGGGAAACTGGAAACCCAATTAGCTGTGTCAGGTGCACAGGTAGGCATCAAGAAAGCACCATTATTTGTGACCCCAAGTGTTATTGTGGAACATGCTATTGATGATTGGCAATCGAGAGAAGCTTTAATATTAATAATTATAACAGTAACAGAGGGCTAACAAAATTCTTTGTATTTTAGCTTGGAACATATAATAAAAGCAAATAATATTTAATAAAATTATTTAAAGTTTAAGCTTTTAAAAAGTAATCAAAAAATAAATAATCGCCTCTATAATCGCTCTTCTAAAACGCTTTTTCCGCTCTATCAATAGGCCTTAATCTTAATTATTCATCGTTTTTGGCTTTTATTATAGGCTAAAATCCAGTTTGGTGTTGGCTTTGTTTGATATGGTAAACAACAAGATTATGACAGTTTTGTGGATCGTTTGGCGTTTTGTTTTACGATTCACTTCGAAACCATTTACTAAAATTGCTCTTAACGATCGGCAATCAACGCCAAGCTGCGAACTAGATTCGATAGATCAGAAAGTTGCGGCTATATATGCCTATATTTCTATATTTTAATGATGGCATGTCCATAAATAAATTTGCACATTTTGGAATAATTTAATTTGGATTTTAGTTGAACTGATTTTGAATCGAATTTTTTAGTTTCGATTTTTTTTATTTTTGGCTGTGGCACCCTGCAACGATTTTTATGGGCGTAGGTGAGGTTCGAAAAGGGGTCTACTAGAGGAGTGAGAGAGTACATTGACCCCTTTTTTGGAAAGGGAAAGAATGTTCGAATAATAAAGGTTTAATAACAGCTGCCAAATGAACAAAGAAATTCATTTATATTTCTAATTCATTTATATTTATATTTTTATTACAAGTTAAAAGACAGCTCAATTTTGTTATATATATTTTTTAATTATAAAAAATTAATTAATAATTATAAATAATACAAAAAAACTCTCTCTGCTTTTATATTTATGAAAATACTTTAATTTCTTGCCAAAAATAAATCATTTTCTAAATAAATAAATAAATCATAAACTTGACACATTATTTTTTCTTGCACTTGATTTTTGGTGAATATTAAATTGGCAATAAAAAATGTTTTATCTACGCAACAGTCATAAATGTCGACACTCTTACTAGCCGTATTTGTATCTGTAAATCTGTACTTGTATCTGTATCTGTATTTGCATCTGTAAATGTAATCCGTAGCTGTGTGTCTGTTTTTTACACATGTACTTGTGTTTGGCCTATTTAAGTAACAATTTTGCTGGTAAAACGATGGGCAGATGAGAGGCTGAGGCTAAGGATGAGCACTTTTGCATAGCTAAATGCCTTGCAAACATCCCACCCACATTTACACCCGTATCCCACACACCCATCTTTGGCCCCTCGCCTTCCCTTATCTTTAGCCTTATTTTATGTGACATTTTTATTTATTATTTTTTTGTAGTTTTGTTTTATTTTTGTGTTGCTTCTCGTTTATTTTTTTTTGTCCAGCATTTGTTTCTGGGTTCTGCTTTCTTTTCGTTTTTTTTTTTTTTATTTCTTTGCTATTTTGTATGCTTGTTGTTGTTAGTTTTTGCCTGTCACAGGCACACACGCACATATGCACTGAGAAAAAAGCTTGAATATAATGTTAACACTCGAATTCTTAACGTAGAATTAATTTCTTTATTTATTTGACTTTAAAATAATTAATAATAATTAATAATAAATAATAATAATTTGTATTATTTATTATTTTTATGATGAAAGAAAAGATTTTTTTTATTTAAAATAATTAATTAAATTTATGAATACAAAAAATTGGATTCATGATTATTTCTTTTTAAAAAATTTGTGTTTTGTCCTTCAAATCCTTATTAAAAATGAGGTTTTTATATTAAGTATAATGTAATTATAATAATAATGATGATTTAATTTTTGATAAAATAAAAAAAAAACAGTCCATAAACCTACCTAATATACCTTTTTTCTTATTTTTTTTTTAATAATAATTTATTTATTTAAAAATAAAAAATATATATGCTTTAATCAATTTAAAATTTGTATTTTTTTGTTTCACATTATTTCTTTCAATGTATTTAGAAGACCGTAAAGAGCCTTTTGCATATGTCTGTCTGCTTTTTTTATTCCTTTTTATTTTCATTTTTGGTTTGTTGGTTTTCTATTTATTCGTTGTTATTGTTGTTGCCTGCTGCTGCTGGTATATTTTTACTGCTTTTTCAGTTTTCTATTTTCTATTTATTTTGTTTTTTGTTTCTGTTGCTGCTGTTGCTTCCTCTTCTTATTTAGAGAGATGCATTTTGCGCTTTTTTGCGGTTGCTTGGCTATGTTAATGACACTTACAGAACCAACAACAGCAGCCAGAGCACAAGAAATGTCACGCAACAACAGGGTAGTAGGGCGGTGGTTAGGGTGAGGTCAAGGAGGTGGGAATGTGCATCTTGAATCTCCCACAACTAACACCTCTTTTGCACACACACACACACATACAGACATAAGGCTTATCCTAAACACTTTGTAGAGCCTCTTTTCGGAGCCTTTTTGTTGGTGTTTTATTTACACATTTGCAAAGCGGAAAACAGTGTGTAAAAGGTGATAAAATAAAAAATAAATTATATTAATATATAAAATATTAATACGTTTTTAATATAATATAGATCCCATTTAAATTTCAACTACTTTTAAAGCCATAAACAAAAAACTTAAAAATAAATACTTAAAACCAACAAAACTCATAAAACCAATATATAAATCCCTAAATAAATAATAATAAAATATTAAATATATAAACAGAATATATTTATTTTATTTTCAAGTGCTGTTAAGCCATAAAAAAAAAAAAAACTAAAAATAAATAAACACACGGAAACAAGGGAAAATATGACAGACCAAAAGTGCTTCTCAGCTTTAATTAATTTCAAGCACCGTAATTTAAAAGAAATAAAAAAAAACTTAATGCCACATTAAAAACAGGAGGATGAAAATAAAAATAAAAATATATACATATATATCCTTATAAAAACCAAATGGAAGAATGAAAAATTGCTGGCAAAAAGTGCTTCGTCTTCGGTTAATTTTCAAGCACTGTACTTCAACATTTTTGGGCAGCTAAAACGCGGGTACCCTCTAACCCATACCCGAGGCTTAAGGACTCGCCACCCTCAGCCCCCGCTCCCTCCCTGTACTTACCCCCAAGCAAAAATCCACCCCCTCTGGCTCTTCACTTTGCCACTAATGGGACATTTGCAATTAAATTACTCGAATAAAGCATGTAAATTGCCAGTGAATGGAGGCGGCCATGGACTAACCCCTCCTCTTTTACACCCTCCCTCTCCCCACCCATTCCTTCCCCCTTTTTTTTGTTAGGGGGTGGTGGGGGATTTTTCAGTCCAGCCCCTGTGCCGAGCAGAGGTGAAAGTGCGGAGCCAACGGTGCGTATGTGTAATGTGCTTGGGCCTGGCTAAGTATGCTAATGCTAAGGCAACTCATACACACACACACACACGCGGAAATTTATATTAAAATATATATATATATTAGCTGGAAAATAAAGCAAAAAAAAATAGAGTACCATAAAGCAAAAAATTATGATGAATGTTTGTTTTAAATATCCAAGAAAAATATATTAAAGTCTTTTGCTGAAAATATGAGAATTCCTCTATTTCGGATCACGCTGTTGTTTACCTAATCATTCAGTAAAAGGAGACTGGGGGGGGGGTAAGGTGGAGAACAGAGCAGAGTTTGGAGAAGTCGGGGAAGTCGGAGAAGTCATGCCGCAGACAAGGACGAAACCGGAATCACAGCCAGGACGGAAAAATGCTCAACCAGCTGCGAGAAGTTTCGCGAGAGGGAAACTCTCTCTCGTTGCCTTTGGGTTCTTCTCCCGGCTTTATAAGGACTCTCATATTCTCTCTCTCTCTCTAATTTCTCTCACTTTTGCCTTTTTCTCTCAGTCCTGCGCAGTGGAAAAACAGCTCTGCTGGAAAAATTCCAGTAAATAAAGTCCCCATCAGCTGTTTAAGATTGCCAGAAATTTCCCCAAGTGTTATACGAAATTAAGGCGGCTAGTTTAAATATTACAAAAAAGTTTATATTTTGTATACATTAAAATATATACTTATTATTTATTATTATTAATTTATATATTTATTTTATTTTCTTCCATTATTATTTCTAATAATTAAAGAAACTAAAACTTTGAGTTCATTGAACTTTTAGAGTAAAGAAAAAGCTGTTCTTTTCTCGTTCTTTAAAGGTTTTTTTGGGAACGTTCTTGCGGCTTCTACCAATTACATTTGGACCCTGGCTTATCTATTAGCTTCAAGTCACGATTTCAATTTGCAAGCGAAAAGAGCCCGAAATCGATCTATTGATTTCATATTCAGCACTCAGAGTGGACGACATAAATCAAAATCTGGTTGGGAACAGAGATGGTGACATAAATGAGATGCAATCAGGGGCTGAGGCCCAAAGGGAAGAAGTCAAATCAACTAATTATTTATAATATAAGTATATAATTCTTTACATAGTTTACAATTTTCCTGATTTAAGTATTCCTCGTAAAAATTATATAAACAATTATATTAATTTAAAATCAGCAGAAACCCCCTCTCATAGTCATGGTGACAACGCCTCTGCTCTGCGGTTCTTAACGCTTTTCGCTCGGGGGGATCGCTGAGTTGGCTTACGGAAATAGCTCTACATTTTTGGGCCCTCCAGACAGAGCCAATTAATCAGCTGTTTGGGCCTGTTTTTTTAGGTAATTATATCTCAAGTATGTAGAGCAAACTACGCACGTACTTTAAAAGTATTTTCTATTTTTATATATAAAAAAAAATAATAATAAATACAAGAAACAAAATATTTTTCCCGGATATATTTATAAATGAATTTATGGCTTTAAATAACCTTAAATATTAAAATGTTTTTTTTATTTTTTAGTACTTATGGCAACAGGAACTTAAATTAAGTTAAATTGTTTGGGGAGAGATGAATTTATTTAATATTTAAGGTTTCTTGTGGCTTTTTTACAGCTTCTTTGGCTAGCCACAGTGGCAGTTGCAACCTCAACAGAAGCAACATTGTCAGCTTTAGTCCTTAGTTTAGTGTAGCAAAGACAAGTCTAGCCACTAGAAACTAAAACTAGAATCAAGAATGACACACAGTGGAAGTTATAATATAAATTATTAATTTTTGGGATTTATATTTCAACATATCGTAATATTAACCATTTAAAATATTACAAAAATTTATATTTGAAATCGATTTACTTCTTAAAAGGTTTATATTTAATTACTATTTACATTTATATTGATTTCTCTATCGAATTTTATTTTATACAATTTTTAAAAAATGTAATAAACATATAATACTATATACTTTGTTAAATATATTATATAATACTACAAATAATATATTTTATTATATTATATTATTTGAAGTATTATTATATTTAAAAATATATATTTTAAAATTATTATATATTAATTATTAACGCATCAAAAAAATTATTTCATTTTTAAACAAAGCTTTTTTTTAACTTCTTATTTAATATTTGAATAACAGTATTGTATCTTTACTCTCATAATATTTTTTAAACTTTAATAATATTATTTTGAGGGCTGATTTCCCCGTTTTTCCCCACTGTGCCCCCGGACGCATTGGTGGCAGCGCAGTGGCTGCGTGGCCAATATTAAAATAAAAATAAAGACGGGACTCGGAAGCGTATATATGTTTGTATATGTGGATATATGTATGTATTTATGTGTGTGTATATATGTGTTGGTTATCTTTCGCTGCCGCAGTCGCTGCCTCAGTCGCAGTCGCTGCTTACCTTTCCATACAAAAGTCGTTGAAATTCGAGCGGCCAGCGGCAAACGAACTCAGAACGTTGCCGCTGCGCAGACGCAACGCACGCGCCACACATACGCCCTCGCACACACACACACCTCGGAGACACACACCGCCTGCCCTTGCAAGCCGGCTTGCAGGAATTCGTATTGAACTTGCAACATTTTTCCATTTTCAATTTCAAGATCAAAAACGTATTTTTTTCCGTATTTTGTTTTGTGATTCCGGTTAAAAAATAATAAAGTAAACAAATAAAACAAAAATAAAATCCTCAACCCAGCGTGTGTTCAACAATTTTAAGTGTCAACTATTTTCTGGTGGATCCCAAACCAGAGTAAATTACACAGAAATATTCAGGTAATTCAGGTTAATTCACTCGAGAGTTCAAGTTTATTAAGTGAAAACTATTTTTTAAGTGCCAGTTTTTGATGATTCCTTGCAATGTTAATTGTACACAAAATTAGCCCAAGAAAAATGCAATTAAAAACGGGAAAAAATGAGATCAAAAAGCAATTAAAAAAGAAAATAAAAAGGGATTTTAAAATTAAAAGGATTTTACAGAAAAATTAATTAAACGAAAATAATTACAACAATTTTTTTTTACTTAAAATATTAAACAAACTCGAGCGTACATTTAACAAAATATAAGTTTTCGTATAAACATTAACTAAGAAAAAAATTTTTACAGTGTTTTCCAGTTGTAAATCAAATTTAAGGCTTTAAAATAAAATGGTGCTTAGTGAAAACAAATTTAACAACTGAACTGAACACATATTTAAAAACAAAATATTAGCAGTTCAGCGACTCAAAAAAAAATACCGAGAAATTGCACCTGTTCCATATGAAATGTTATTATTATTTTTTTTTTTTTTGCAATTGAAGCACCGAGAACTCTCCTTTTGTCACTTTTTGCTGCTGCTCATTCGAATAATCGAATTAGCCTCGAATCCCCGAATCTCTCTCAGGAGAGAGAACCCCCATCCCAACCCTCCTTGCGAGAAATGGACGAAATACCTGATCGGCATACCTGAAAAAAAAATTAACCAGCGAGAGAGAGGGGCTAACACTAACTGAATACCAAAGGGGCAGGGAGGGTGTCGCCGATGTGCAGTTAATAGAACCCGCTATGAAAAAAGAGGGGAGGGAGGGGAGGTACTTTTTTATGTGCCCCATGCAACAGGCATTTGTGCATTTCAATGAGCTGAGTAAGCAAAAAAAAAATCAAACCTTCCAAATCAAAAGGAAACCGAACAAAAGACCCCACAAAAAAAATAAAAAATTACTCACTTACACAGAAATTAAACCTTACAAAAAATAAAATAACATAGATAATATTTACATCACGTTGAGGGTTCTCCATTTTTGGGCCCTTGGAATGTTGTGGAAAGCAAAAGTTTAAGCATTATTATTTTTATTGTTTTTACGATTGCGCAAGACAACTTTCTACGAAAAAAAAATACAATAAAGTGAAGGTTATTGCATTTTGAGGAGCTATGAATTAATTATTAAATAATTTAGTGTGGATCCCTTTAGAATATTTAATTTTTTTAAATTCTTTTAAATAATTTAGGGTAGTTCTTTTTTGGATTATTGAAATATTAGTTTCGGCTTTGCAATATATTTATTATTATATGATATTATTTGAAACATAATTTATAATTTTGAGAATATTTATTGTATTTAAATAATTAATAAATCTCATAGTTATGATCCATTTAAGCTAATTTCTTTCAGTGCTTTTGGTGACTGAACTCCGTTACCTCTCAGCTGATCCGTAGAGCCCTTCTTCAAGCCAAAACACTGACCTTCGCCGTGGCGATATTAAGTCGTTTACTGACCCCCAACTTCAGTTTCAGTTTCTGTTTCACTTTCGATTAACACTTTTTTTCTTTGTATATTTTTAAATACCAAAAGTGGTTGCATCCTTGCAGTTAACGGGTTCGGTTTCTCACGCCTGTCACCTCAACGTCGTTCGGGCCATAAATTCTCGGCTTAAACAAAAGAATAACGAAATTCGGGAACGGAAATCAAACTGGATATTTTCAGCATTATTATTTCTATCGAGAAACCTCAATTCTAAGACGATTAATTAGACCAATTGTTTTTCTTTTTTTCTTCTGTTTCTATTTTTTGGGTTTTTGTATTTTTGCCTTGATTCATTTGCGGTTTACAATTGACACAATGACACATTTTTCTTGCCTTGAAATTGTGTGGCACATATAGCATTGATTCGATCCGTTTCGAACCAATCCGATGATTGTCGATCAATCGAAGCCTTCTCTTGATTATAAAATTTACGCATGTTTGATGCTCTGCGTGTTTGGCAACGTGATTGGAATTCGTGAAGAGTCCAGGCCAGGGGCCATTGAATTGGACACCCAATAAATCCAATGCAAAGTTATACACAAAAAAAAGCAAAGAAATTAAATTAAAGGGATTTCGAATGAGTAATAGCAACATTTTAGGGAATCAAAGCGGAAATAAAAAAAAATTCTTGAGAAAATGAAATTAAAAAGTGATGAAGGTATTTAAAAAAAATAACTAAAATAATATATAATATTATATATTAATAAAAAAAAGTAGCTTGGCTTGCTGAACCCAGCAACATGTACTTAAGTGTTGGCAACACGTTCAGGTGGAGGTTGCTCAACATATTCATAGCCACAAACTGTTATCATATGTTGCTAGAGTTTTCTAGTAAGCCAATGCATGTTGCTCAACATGTTTCTAGCAACAAACTTGAACCTAACTTTATGTATACAAACAACGATTTCTCAACATATTCCTAGCAATATTTTTTGTCTAGAAAATTTTGCCAGGATTTTGCAGAGCATCCCTAATTTTAAAATAAAGTTTTTATTACCAGAAGCCACAAATAAAAAAGTAATAAGAACAGATTTTTCTTTCTTTTGATTTTAAGTCCAATTTCTTATTAATTTATATTTTCACTCCAAAGAAAACCCCGATTTCTTTCACTGTTTAGGCTTGTTTCGCCCTCCCAGTTGACAGACACTTACAAGTGTGTCCAAACGAACTAATTTATGTTTAATTTATTGGTAAACTTCCAAAGTGGAGCTGCTATCGGCCATTAGCAGAACACAAAAGCCTCGATGTAAACAAATTTCGTATACAAAATAGATTTATTTCTTTGTGCCAATTCCAAAAGCTCACCGCTCCCCCAACAAACCAATTAGTGATTTTTTCGAAAGCAATTAAGATGGAGAAATGGAAGAGTCAGGCTCCGCACGAGAATCGAAGAATCGGGTATCGAAATAGAAATATAAACCGATTTACATTTGGCAGTGCCAATTTGCAAATCAGTTGAATATTTTCGAGGCGACCTCCAAAAGGGGCTTTAAATAATAAATAAATAAATAAGACAAAGAACAAAATACAAAAAGAAAAATAAAGGTAAATAAAGGTAAATAAAGGTCGATTTGTCATGCCGTGCTTACAGAATCGTGACTTGTACAAAAATTATATTAATGTCGCTGCTGATGATAATGGCGATTATTATTATGCGTATCAATATCATTATTACCCTTACAGTGGGTAATATAAATTTAAACAGAAGTTTGTATATGGTATTTAAGATAAGGAATATACCTACTTATATTGAGAAAAGGTAATGGCTGATCTTTACTTACCTAATAGTTTGTTTGTTGACAACTCCAAACGTCCAAATTCCCCTTTTTCATACACTTTCTTCCTCTTTTTCACACTTGCACTTGCTCCGCAGCCCGAGCTTTGATTTTTCCGGATTTTATCCTCCGAAGGGCTAGTTTTTCACAGAGGGACGATTTTTCTTGTTTTTCCAACAGTTCTGAGCCCGTTTTCGTACGAGCAGCACTTTTTCCGACCGACCAATTTCTAATGCGAATGAAAATGAAAAGAAATGGTGAAATACTGCAGCGGCGAGAGAGCGGACACTCTCTTGCAGCTTCCACTCTCCCACACTCTCGAGCCACGATCCACTTTAGGTACATTTTTAATTGAAGCTCCGCCTCGATTGGGCGAGAGAGCGCACACTCTTTTTCAGCTCCACTCTCCCGCATTTTCAGGCCGCGTCACGTAGCTTTGTCCGAGCGTTGTTTTTGCCTGATTTTATCCGGATTTTCACATGCGCTTATATTCCGATCAGTCCAAAGAGTTAGTTTTCCACTGCGAGACGATTTTTCTCGTTTTTCCGACAGTTCTGAGCCCGTTTTCGTACGAGCAGCGCTTTTTCCGACCGACCAATTTGTAATGCGAATGAAAGTGAAAAGAAATGGCGAAATACTGCAGCGGCGAGAGAGCGGACACTCTCTTGCAGCTTCCACTCTCTCGAGCCACGATCCACTTTAGGTACATTTTTAATTGAAGCTTAACTCCGCTTGAAATAGGTACAAATTGAATTATATAATAAATATATATATGTAATTATAATTTAGGTTAAATTAGATATTTCAAATCTAAAATATATACATATTTGTTTTTTTTTAATTTTCTTAAAACTAAATTAGTATATGTTATGTATAAATATATATATAAAATCTTAATGATTAAATTGCAAACTGCAAGAGTGTACAACATTCGGCGTGCCGAAATTTGCTACCTTTCTTGTTTCTGATTTATATATGTATGTCGCCCATTCGACGAAAGCTCTTCTTTTCGGTGTGTGTGGGTTTTTTAATAAATTGATTACTCATTTTTTTGGGCCTTTATTTTGTTGTTGTTATTTTTCCAATTTTTTTATTCTCTAAGCCATGTCTGGCGCCATATATGTGTTGGCACCTTTTAAAAATCAAAGTATTCATCACGGAAGAAAAAATTAAAAATCATTGTGTTGGCTGTTATGTGAGCGAAGTATTAATGTTTACTTTATGTTCAATTTTAATTTATTAAAGCATAAATATAATTATTTTAATTGAGCTTAGTCCTGAGCTTGCTTTGGTACTAAAATATATTTTTTTAAATATTTTAATATATATATATTTATGCATTTTACTGGTCAAGCCTTAAGATAACTTAACTTAATCAAGTCTCAGGACATGTACAAAAACCCTTTCACTATCTGGCTGACAGTTGTTAAAGATTAATCAAGTTGCTGGCCAACTGACAACTTGATTACAATTTGAACTTAAAGAAAAAAGGTTTATTTAAAGTTTATATATATAAAAAATGCCACAAGATCAACCTGAGATGACCCTTTATTTTGAATCAGTTTCCAAGCCAAAGTCCCTTTCGTTGGCTGACTTTTGACACAAGCCCCTGGCAAGCCCCCCCAAAAAAACACCAAGTTTTGATTGCACAAGGCTATATATGTTTTATTTTACTATATATAACTTCATTCCATTGTATTTGCACTTTATTCCTGTATTTTTTGTCTTGTCCTGCACTGCATGCGATTGCGCAATGTAAATAAAACAGAGGTGGTCCCTTTTATGCTTCTTTTTTTGGGCCATGCAATTTGCTTAATTTACAACTTAATTTCTGCCATGGTTTTCAATTTATCGTCGCCTGAAAATTTCGTACATTTTAATTTGGCCATCAGCGTTCGGGCCTGACAATTATGATAAACGTTTATTGGCAAGGACGGCTTTTTACTTACATCCTCTGCATATATATACCTTTTTTTTTGCCCTCTCAGCTCTTTGGCATATTTGGCAGACGATTAATCGTCTTTTTTCTTTGGTTTTCCTTTTTTTTACATTTTTTTTTTGTTGTACTTTTTGTGTGTCGTCAGGCAGCACGCTCATTTAACGCCAAGCATTTTCCACCTGGCAGGCTTATTGATTTCATCGCTCCAATTAAAAATCAAGCACTTATGCCTAATTACATCGGCGGGGAAAAAGCCAAAAAAGGTGGTAATTAAAAAGGTTGAGTTTAAACTTTAAGCTATAAGGTGGTAATTAAAAGGTTACCATTAACTCTTTCTGATCTCAGAAATTAAGAAGAAAGTTTACTAAGATGGAAGGTTTTATATTTTAAATATTTTATATTTTCTATGATATGTAAGGTAAATATAAAATATATACATTTTTGTTAGAGTTCTCTTATTTTTTTTATATTTTTAATTAATGTAGATAGTTATGTATATATCTTTTTATATATTTAAAACTTTTAGACTTTTAAAATATTTGTAAAGGCTTTAAACCATTTATTTAAAAATTGTTGAAACATATTTCAAGCTTTTAGACTAATATATAAATATTTAAATATTTTTAAAAACGTTCAAACATTTATTTAAAATGTTTTTTAATATATTTAAAGCTTTTAGACTTTTAAAATATTTTTAAAAACATTTAAACATTTATACCAACATATTTTTAATAAAGGTTAAGGATTTATTAAAAAATTAATATTTGTTTTTATAATAAAACTTTAAAAATAATTTGTAAGATTATAAAAAATTAGGAGGCTTTCTTAAAAAATATTTATTAAGACACAACTAAGGGCAGCAAATACGAAGAATATATTTTCCATCATAAAAATTATAAATAAAAATTTAAAAAAAAAAAATACTAAAGTTAATAAAGTTAAAACTTAAAAAAAAATTATATTTTTTCAGACAAAGGAAATTTCCCTTTCATCTTTCACTCTCCATAATCATAAATTTTTTAAGTTCTGTTGATTTTTAATGTTTATTTTTCAACACTTGTTTATTTTGTTGACAAATGCAAATGATGTGCATTATTATTAATAAATTGATGAGATATAAAATCACATTTACGAGCAGTTTCCTTATCCCAAAAAAAAAAACAAACAACAAAATTAAAAAAAAAACCCTGTAAAATTATAATTGCTGCGCTCGTTAAATAACAAAATTTACTGCCCGCCAGTGTCAATGGCCAAAGGCTAAAAACAACAACAATAAGAAAATATTTACTAAAATATTTCTGATTTTATGGGGATTCCACTCTGCTTCTTCCTTGTTTTGGTCTTCGGCCGATGGACAAATCAATTTGCGTTTAAGCCATATCGAAAGATGGCTGGAATAGGGAGACTTGCGGCTAGAATGCTGCTGTAATCAAAATGCGAATAAATAAAAGTACACTTAAAGAAACGAAGGTATTGAATTATTTTAAATCATTTTAAAAGCAGTATCAGTTTTTAAGGATCTTTGTTAATTTTAAAAAACAATCAGCCTGGTAAAAAAGTTAGCTTAAAGTTGCTGAACTTTTTTGAGAAAAATTCATTCATTAAAAGTATTTTTAAATTAAATATAAAAATTTTAAAATTAAAATAATAATAATAATAAAGCAAAATTTAATTAAATTTAATTAAAAAACAAATAAATACAATTTTGTATAAAGAAAACAGAACTTCTAAAAACATATATAAACTCAGCTTAAACACCTTAATCACTGCAGATATTTTAAACACATTTGTATATAGTTTTTTTATAAACAAAAATTCTATAAAAATATTTATAAATATAAAATATTCCAATGCTTTTGAATACTTGTTTTCTCCAGTGAACCCTGGCGTCTTTTAATGAGAATCGAACTCGAGCATCTGCATATATATTTTTAGCCCAGAAATCTTAGCTTGGCTCACGCCCAAAGCTTTTGATTTTTTTTTTATTTTTGTTGGGGGCCGGACTCCGAGCGGGTTTACTTGAACCCGTAAACCCGTTTATGCAGGCCATTCCCCTTCCGATTTCCCTTTGTGCGTAAACTAGATGATGCCATTAAAAATAATGTTTAAAATTGAAAAGCCTAAAAAAAAATGTATACAAAAAATATATATAAGGGCAGCAAGCCATTGACAATTTTTTTTAAGCCTTGACAGGCGAGCAAACATGTTTAACATAAAAGATAAGCCTCGAAAAGGGAACCAGAGCTGGGCAAAAAAAAAAATAAAGTAATTTAAACAAAAAGTGGCAAATGTACTGTCTGTCTGGGATTTTTTTTTTTCTGGACTGTGCGTGTGTGCCTGTATGTGGGCATGAATTTATTTATAAAGGGCACACGAGCACCAACCAAGGGCCATAAAGTCGAAAAGCGGATCAGGTGGACGTCCTTGCAAGCTGCGGTTAATGCAGCGCCAGTACGCCATGTACAGTGGGTTTTTATTATAAAAATTGGTTTAGATTCATTAAATTAAATTTAAAAAAAAATAGAGAAAATTAAGGATATATATATTTTTTTATTAAACAATTATTTAATTACTTTTAGGATAATAAACTATGTAACAACACATGTAATAACACAAAAACACAACACTACACTGTCTAACCTAAGGGAAAGTTAGAACCAGTTGAGAATTATATGTGTACGATTTTTTGCACCACACATTTTAGGGGTAATTCGCCAAGGTTTTTAATATATTAATATTTTTTTTATTAATATTTTTTTATTTTATAAGAAAGGAACTAAATCAACTAAGAAAATGTAAGAAAAATATCAAAATTAACCCTAGAAAATTCTATTTATGGTGTCTGGCCTTAAATTCAATGGAAACCTTTTATGATTTTTTATTTGTATATTATTTAATAATTTTTTACTTTATCATTTTTATTTATTTAAGATTTGTATGAATATATTAAAAATTATAAACTCACCACCACTGTTATGGCCAAAACACGTTTCGATTTAAAGTCCCCATCTATATACTGTGTATTATATTCCCTGTGGGCTTGCATTCTAGGCATCTGGAGGTGCTTGTGGACAGATGACCATGACCAAGACGACGACGACGATGGGCGCCCTGCCAGTGGGCGTGCTGGTAAGTCACCGGAAGATCAATGACCAGCTTACACAGCTATTCCTCGCCATTCAACATATATGTATATTTCCCTCTAGCTGCTGGCCCTGCTGCTCCAGATCCAAGTGGCCCCAATCCTGGGCCATGGCCGACTGATGGATCCGCCTGCCAGGAATGCCATGTGGCGTTTCGGTTACCCCAATCCCGTCAACTACAACGACAATGAGCTCTTCTGCGGCGGCTATGCGGTTCAGTGGGAGAAGAACAGCGGACGCTGCGGTGTCTGTGGCGATGCCTACCATGTCAAGTCGCCGCGTCCCCATGAGGCGGGCGGGGAGTATGCCAAGGGCATTATCTCCAGATACTATACCGCCGGCCAGGAGATCGAGGTGGAGGTAGAGCTAACAGCAAATCATTATGGCCGCTTCGAGATGTTCCTGTGTCCGAATAATAATCCCCGGCACGAAGCCACCCAGGAGTGCTTCGATCGATATCCCCTGCCCATATCTGGCAGTCGGGAGCATCGATATTTGATACCGCGGGATGCCAAGAAGAAGGACATTTTCCGCTACCGAGTTCGACTGCCGCCGTATGTCACCTGCACGCAGTGTGTCCTCCAATGGACGTACTACACGGCCAATATGTGGGGCACCTGTGCCAATGGCACCGAGGCTGTTGGATGCGGCAAGGCAGGTGAGAAGAGGGGGTGTATATATGTATTCAGAGGGGGCTTTCCCCCTGACAAAAATAGCCCAATGGAAATGAATATCCTTGAGTTTAATATATCGAAATTTTAGATATCGATAAATATAGTAAACATATCGAATTTATCGGATAAATGTATAATTATAAAAAATCGATCATTTTTATTTATTTATTTTTAAGTTTAAAAAAGCATAAAAAATATTAAAACCCTTTTTAATAATTATAAAAAATATTTAAAAAATCATATTATTATTATAAATCAAATATTAAAACCTTTTTTAATAATTATAGAAAATATTTAAAAAAGCTTAACAAATATTAAAACCCTAATTTTAATTCTCAATTAATTTTTTTTTATAGAAACTTTCCGCAATTGTGCTGATGTAGCAATTATATCTAATACTGGCGGCGGTGTTCCGCCGATTTTCGTCAACAACAAGTCGCCATATCTGCTGTACTATCGGGATTATCGGGCGCCGGAGGACAACAATATATTTCCCCTTATTGTGCGGTGAGTACGAGGTTTATATATATTATATAAATATATATCTATATATTATATATATATGAAAACTTTATCTTTTCTTCACATGATTGTTTCTTTTTTTATATATTTTTTGATTTGAAAAATAAGCACTTATAGTTTAAGCATTATTATTTTATTTTTATTTAACCATAAATAAATAATTAATTATCTAATTCATAATATATGTCATCTATCTATCTTCTGACATATTATTTATTATTTATTATATTATTATAACTTTCACTTTATACCTTTTATTTATTATTAGTTAATATTTGAGTGTTGGGTTTAAATATATTATTTAATTATTATTTTGCAAGGTTTCTGCTACTCATTACAAAATATTTATATTTTTTTCTAATTCATTTAATTTTTTTGAATATTTTCAAAAAGAGTTCTTTACCTTTTTCCTACATTTTCATGCATTTTAAACTCTATTTCCCCTGTGTTTTAGTATCTTTATTGTATTTTTTTATTGTTTTATATAGTATTGTTTGTATTGAATTTTTATTTTTGACTCAATTAATTAATTGTCTGATTTTTAATTTTCTTTAAATTTTCATAAATGAATTTTTTTTAACTTCATTTTTAGTTTTCTTTCAATTTTCTGACCTTTTTCCCATAATCCTCTATGCTCTCCTATCTAATCACTGGGTTATTCCTATAAGAAATATATATTTTTTCCACTGGAGAGTAATATCATCTTGCTTTGGTTTCTAGCAATGCCACGCGGCATGCGCGCAAACGAGGCAAGGGGCTTAAACCCGCTTAACCACGCTAAATCCGCTTACCTGATATATATATAAATATATATATATATACATGCTTACCCCGATATATATCGCTTCTTCCTCCGCTTCGCAAACGCTTTTTAGCCCAACAAATCAGACATATACAAATCATCCTGCTGGAGTTCAGAGCTCATAACGAAAAAATGGGTAAAGGTAAAAATTTCGGTGTACATTTAAGTCATCAAAAATTATAACAGTGTTGCCAAATTTAAAGAAAATTATTTTATAAATTAAAATTAACAAAAAAAAAATTTAAATAAAAAAAGAACTAAGAAAAACTAAGGAACATTAATTTTAATAAATATAAATAAATAAAAATAAAACATAAAATAATCTCGAAAATCGTTGATAAAAATCCTAATTAAAAAAGTACTACATTTTAAATTAAATTAAATAAGTTTTCTTTAAAACTATTAATCTTATTTTGAAAACCTTTAAATAAGATGCTAATTCAAACCAAAATCTTTGAGGCAAGGTCACACTATTGCTGCAAGGACCTTTCAATATTTAACCTGGCAACACTGCATTTAAGGGTCAAGGGAACACACACACACACACACTTGCACAAACTGCTGTATATATAAAATTAAAACTTAAATAAATTTGAATTTCATAATAAAAAACGCCTAAAATGCTTCACACATTACACATGAAATTTTATTTTAAAATAAACCTAAAACACAAAATGCTTGAAAAACCAAAGTGTAAAACTCGAACCAAATCGGCGGTGTTATTTTTATATATTGTGTGAGGGAGGGGGTAAGATCGGATTTGCACCTGGATATATATAGGAAATTGGAAATGGGAAATTGGAGATTACAGATTGCAGATTGCAGATCCTTTTGACAGTTGCTTTCGTATAAATTTTGATTATCGCCTCTTTGGTTCTTTTCTCGAGTTTTTTTTTGTTTGTAGGGGTTTTTCTTAGCAATTCAACAGCTCACATCCGGATACATGAAGGCCATGATGAGAACTAGAAAGACAGCAACTTGGACAAGGCCCACCAGTACGGTCTTGAAGAGCTTCATGTGAACCTTGGGCTCAACATTGCACTTAATGGGTGATCTTTTGATAACTCTTTTCTTTCTGGTTGTTATCAGTTGCTGCTTTTGATTTTTAGAGTCCTTTTTGGCCTGAACTTGGGTTTGATCTGGACCCAATTGGAGAGCTTCTAGAGGTTCCTGATTCTGATCTTTTTCTTGAACTTTTCCGCGATCTTTTCCTTGATCTTTTCCTTGATCTTTTCCTTGATTTTTTATTAGATCTTTTAATTGATCTTTTCCTTGATCTTTTCCTTGATCTTTTCCCTGATCTTTCCCCTGATCTTTCCCCTGTCCTTGCTGCTCCTCCGTTTGTGTAGTGCTGTTCACCTGCCTGTGGGCCATCTTTCCTGTCAACTCTTGGACCTGGGACTGCGCCTGAACTTGCAGCTGCTGATGATGATGATGATGATGATGATACTCCGGCACAGCCCCAGAGTTATCCTTGGTGGGAATCCCCACCGCCAGGCTGGAATAAAGAAAACTCTCATCCGATTTCTTGGACAAACTATTGATGAACATAAACATGTCGTGATCGAGGAGATTGTATGAACCATTACCGCCACTACCACCACCACCTCGACGTAGCTGCTGGATCAAAACACTGGGATTCTCGCGTAGCATCCTTAAATTAGTACACTGCAAGGGCGGAGGATGGGTTGGCTCCTCCACCAGAGTTTGCTCCTCCACCTTGGGTTGTGGCAAATAAAAACACTGCGTTTCCTCGCTGGCCTTCAGCTCGTTGAGGGTCTTGGTCTCAATGCGAAACTCTCGCACCACAGCCAAGCTATAAGCCATGGCCACAGTGTGTACTCTTTGAGTGATCCTGGCTAGGTGTTCCACACGCAGAAAACCCACCTGCTTAACGGGCATCTCCTGGAACAGCATGGGACCACAGCGTGGGGTATAAAACTCTGTGGATGACTGGCAATCCATGTCATAGTGGCTGCTCCTCTGCTTACCCCGTAGAGTGCTCTCCAGCTTTTCGTTGAGCTCTTGGAGGAGACGGATTTCATGCTGAAGGGTTGGCAAATTCTGGCACACCATATCCATTTCCTTTTGCCGCTGATACTGATGACGATACTGCTGGTGCCGCGTGGTCAACTGTGACATCAATCGCTGCTGATTGCTATCCTCCAGCTGCTGCAGCTGCTTCTGCTTTTGCTGGAGCTGCTGCAGGGGCAGCTGAAGCTGAAGCTGCAGCTGACTGGCCGTGGAACTGGACGGACTGATGCTCATCTCGGTTATGGATGAGAGCTCTAGACCCTGCTCGAGGGCCTTGCTGTATAGCAACTCCTCGGAGTTGGTCTTATGTGGCTCCAATGACTCGCCAACGGTCTCTCCTCCCTCGTATCCATCGACTGTCAGATTCTCACAGCTCTGACGCAACTGGCGGGCAGTGAGCAGCTCCTTGACCTTCTTCACCGGCTTGCATAGATAGACAAAGCTTTTGTTTTGTGGTTCCCCCGGCAGGAGTATGGGCTTGACCACCCTCACCTGGGACTGATCGTTGGGGCTGCTGCTTCGGCTGCTCCGGCTGCTTGTATCCGTATTATTCTCAACTTCCATATGTTCTTTGTTATTATCCCTTTCGCGCTGCTCCACCCGCTGCTTGAAGTTCCGGTTCCGGTTTCTATCCAATACTGGTATTCCACTCACTTCGTTCCGGAAGTTGCGGGTTCCCAAACCCAAGGCAGGCGCTGGATTTGGATTTGTATATGGAATGCTGCAATGACTGGCATGTGGCGTGTTGGGCACACGAGGCGTCGTCTTCTTCTCCGGCTTGTGATGGTCCATTTCCGTTTTACGTGTGAGATTTCGGTTTGGCGATTGAAGTCTGGACAGACGTGGCAGATAGCTGCGTGGTTTTGGCTGCATCGGGGAGGTGGCATTGCCAGGGCCAGCTGATAGCGGTGTCTGTGGTGCAACTACTGACTGATGCTGCTGCTGCTGTTGCTGTTGCTGTATAGTGTTGTTTTGGGAATAAGTGCCACGGGTGCGAGGCGAGCGACGGGGAATTTGAGCTGAAAGAAGGAAATATAGGGTATAAAAAGGGGGTTCACCGCAGTTTAACAAAAAAGGCAAGAGTGGTAAGGGGATAAGGTATTTCTTTATAGATTTCTTAGAAGATTGATGCTGATCTGGTTAATAAGTTTCCCTCTGACTATAATAAGCCAGAGTTCAAGGGCAACTTAGAATTCAAGGACATGGACATGGACATGGACATAAAGCTAAACACACACTCACTTGTGGGCAATCCCCGGCATAGCAGCTCTGTTCGTGTGTAGGTCATCTTTCGGCGCACACTCTGTTGCTGCTGTGCCTGATTCCCACCTGCCTGTCCTTGTGGCAATTGACTCGCAGCCATTGGCTGTAGAATTTGCTGCAGGCCCTGCTCCTGGCCCCGATTAATGGAACGCATCTGGTTAATACGTTTCTGATTCATGGCTCCTCCGATCTATGGCCACATCTGTGAGTCAACTGGACAATGCGTGGCTATTGTTTCTTATGTTTATATCACGGTTTGAATACTGTTGGAACCGAAATGTTATGGAACGATGGGAGTCAAGGGAGCGAATGCCTTGAGTTACTGTATCTGGGGATGTCTGATGAAACGAATGACGTATGTATACCGGGGAGCTCAACTGAAGTTCATGATGGAACGAAAACAATACAAACAAGGGAGAGGTTGCTATGTTGGCTAAAGAAATTCTAGTCTAAGATCTTTAAAAAATATATAAAAATACTAGAAAGAAAGATTTTAAAAATTCTGAAAAAGTGGTGAATTATTTTTGTATGATTTTTGGGAAAAAGTAATATTTAAAAAATTTATAACTAAGCCAAAAATGAAATTTTAAAAACTTGCTTCTCAGCCAAAAATGCATTAAATTCAATTCAGAAAACGGTTTTGTGTTAGTTTTTATAAGCTTAATAAATCTGCTTACAAAGTTTAAGTATTTTTTTAAATTTCATTTTTTTTTAATTTTTTGATCATTTTAAGGATGTAACTCCTTATAAAAATTTTGAAAAAACGAAAAAAAAAATGTTTCCTGAAAGAAATGCTTAAATCGATTCAGTTTTTAATGCTGATCAAGAATATATATGATTTATAGGGTCGGAAATGACTCCTTCACTGGTTTGGAAGCTTCCAACTGAAAATATAATACCATCAAAATATACCATAATTATAGGTATATTTGTTTATAATTGTCAAAGTCAAGACCTTTATCCCTAAACTCCCCTCCCGTTCTATAAAAAAAACCCCATCTATATAAAGAAATAACCAAACTCTTTAATTAAACCACACCATCATCCCGTTTTGCCTTTGCCCAGGTGGTAAGGTGCCACATGCCACTTTGCTTTGGCCAAAGCCTGCTTCTGCAGCTCCTCATATTCGCTTACAGAGCTCCACTTCATTTCGGGCTCTAATGGAACAGGCAGCTCCTTAGGTATTGGCGAAAGGCTCTTGCCCAAGGGCGATTCTATAAAGTGAAGGGATCTGCCCAGCTGCCAGCTTAAGGCACTGCTCAAGGGTACGCGAGACCTATGATTGGTGATTTGAGAAGAAAGTTGAGCTTGATTCGGGTAACTTTGGATTGCGGCAATTGACTGCTGGGTACGCATATTGCAATTGGAAACGGCATTGCCATAACTGATCCGGCGTTCCGCCAAATACCGACGTTGCTCGGCCCGTCGATGATTTTCCCGAAACGTCTGCATCCTTCTGGTCTCGCGTACTCCTGGCTTCGAAAAAATAACTTTGTGGGTAACTGGAAAATTTTTAGGAAAAGAGCTAGTGAGACAGGCCACACTGAGGCAGAGGTGATGTGAGATTTCGGTTAACTAGCTTAAAATTAATTCAGTTGCGGGGTAGAGTCTTTTTTACATCGGATTAGTTTAGGGGGTAGAGTCTTTTTTTAGGATCTACATGGGATTAGTCTAGGGGGTAGAGTCTTTTTTTTAGGATCTAAATCGGATTAATTTAGGGGGTAGAGTCTTTTTTTAGTTAAAAATATGTAAATAAATAATAATGATCATCGATAATTGAGTTGTGCTACGTTTTCTTTAAGAGTTTTAAGGAGTGATCATTACCCTGATCTCCTCCAAACCTTATTCCTCCTTATTTGTGCTTTCAGAGACCAGAAATGCATCGGTGCCCCGGCCTTCCGATCACTGCCCGGCATCGACAACTGGTGCGAGATCAATTGTCTGCGCTACCCGCCCAACTGCCCAGAAGAGGCCTGCCACTGCCCGTAAGTCCATAAAACCTGGTTAAAATCAACAAAATCCTTCCTAATACCTTCCCATATATTCAGGCAAGAGTGCGTGGCCATTGGCGAGCTGGAGGGACAGGAGGGTGCCGATACCTACTGCATGGACCAGTGCCTCAACTACGAGTCAGAATGCCCGCGCGACAGGTGTCGCTGTTACTAGTCCGGACGCGGATTGCATACAACAGCTGTGCTGCCCATCCATTGCCCAACAACACCACCACCACAATCCCCTGCCCCGAAGGATAACGAGAACCACGATATTGTATGCCTTCTACCAAGCAAGGTCCAATGAATTAAATTTGATTTGACAACATTAGTCCAATGTTCCGGCGAATTTCAATGGGTGTAAAGTTGATATGTTTCTTTCTGATTTTAAAATGCTGGATCCTCGGCCCTCCCCTGAGCTCCGATCTCCGGATAATCCCGACTGGTTGGCTCATACAGAAAGGGTCGGGTGAAGGCCTCGAGCAGCTCACGCTGCTCCCGCAGCCTTCGAGTCTGAGCTGTGGGTGTTTCCTCAACACCAATATTCCGACGAGCTCGGAACAGAGCGGACACAGTGCTGCTCACCCGCATCCAGCGTTCGGTGGCCCGCGATTCCAGCTGCATGGTGTAGGGTAATATTTTTGCCAATCTGGTTTCCGAATCGTGTTTGCCATCCTTTTCGCTGGCCAGCGGTAAGTCCAATTGTTGCTTGTCGGGAACCGTTGTTGAAAGTATTGCATTTGGAATGTCCATTGGCATTGGCATCGTTTGGCTGCAAATTAAAACCTCGGCACGCTCCTCTTTGGCATCCTGCTCGCTATCCTCCAGTGGCAAGGCATCCAAGCAGCCACTTTGCAGGTCACAGACATGGGCAAAGCTCGAGGCAATGCGACGCAATGAGTTTTCCTCGTGCCTGGAAGCAGCTGTACCGCCAGCCAGTTGACTGCCAGGACTCTTCATGGCCTGGGCCTGTGCCTGCTGTTTCTGACGCATTGCTATTATATTGTGACTGGACACTAGATTCCCATAGTTGCGACGGGTCTCGGCGCGCTCGCGACGTTTGTCCACAACCTCCGGCTTGGGGGAGCTTCTGCTTTTCATAATGACAACGACCTATGTTTTCGGGACATATCAGGAAAACCCACTAAAAAAAACAAATAAAATAAAATAAACGTATGTAAATGTTATACAAACAATAGCCAAAATGTGCGCTGGGAATTTAGATTTTCGGAGGTAAATTTGTTTTTGAAAAAAAAAAAAAAAAAAACACAATGTTGGACGCTGTGCCGGTAGCGTTAGACTAGCATCTCCCCTAGTGGAGAAGCCCCAAGCAACTGAATGATTTCCCAGCGAATACTTTGGTCTCTGAAAATGTGTAGGAAAATGTTTAAAGTTTCTATTTTTAGAAGATCTGGAAATAAAATAGGTTCTAAAATCAATTCATACATTTTTTTTCATTTTTTTAGCGATCGATATAAATTTTAAGAATCGATTTAATCGAAAATGTTCGATAGAATCAAAGAACAATAAAATTACAAATAAATAATTAATATAAAAATCAATCATTTAAATTATTTTTAATATTTTTATTTATTTTTTTAATATAAAAAACAAAATTTAAAATGTTTTTAATATTTTTATTTATTTTTTTAATATAAAAAAAATAATTTTAATTATTTTTAATATTTTTATTTATTTTTTTTAAATAAAAAATTTAATAATATATAAATTATTATCAAAACAAATATATTATATTGTATATTATTTCAATTTTCGATTTTAATCGATTTATTTTTAGATTTTTTTTTGTACTACAAATCGATTTATTAATTTTCAGCTCCAATTTCTAGACTCATTTGAGTGTAGAAAAACACTTTTTTTAATTAAAATAAATATAAAATATAATTAAAATTGAAAAAGCAATAAAATTACAATGTATATATATTTTAAATTATGTCAATTTAAGATTTCAATCGATTTTTTCAAAAAAAAAATCTATAAATTAAACTATTAATTTTTTTTTAATTCTAAAAATAAATCTTAATCAATTTTTTAGAATTTAAATCTTAATCGATTAATTTTT
The DNA here is from genome assembly GCA_008042715.1 of Drosophila bocki. Taxonomy (NCBI): domain Eukaryota; kingdom Metazoa; phylum Arthropoda; class Insecta; order Diptera; family Drosophilidae; genus Drosophila; species Drosophila bocki. The sequence goes on from VNJY01003658.1 coordinate 74,418, forward strand.
ATAATAAAAAAATAACGATCCATTTCTTTTTAAAATTAAAAATAAGGATCCCACTGAAAATCAATTTTAAAAAAATATATCTTAATCGATTTTTTAGAATTTAAGTCTTAATCGATTAATTTTTAGAATAAAAAAAAAAAGAAATACCCATTTCTTTTTAGAATTAAAAATAAGGATCCACTGAAAATCAATTTTAAAAAAATATATCTTAATCGATTTTTTAGAATTTAAATTTTAATCGATTAATTTTTAGAATAAAAATAAAAAAATAACCATTTCTTTTTAGAATTAAAAATAAGGATCCACTGAAAATCAATTTATTTTCAGCTCTAATTAGTAGTTTTTAACTAGAAAGTAATAGTAAATATTAAAAAAAAAACACACAATTTTTTAAATGTTTACCATTTTGGCTTGCATCTTTAATAAACCATTCACATTTCTTAAGTCTAATCTTAGCCTATTTTTCCCTCCCTCTCTCTTTCTCTCTCTCTGTTTCTCTTGATCTTCTTTTGTTACAAAACAAGTTAAGAAATAATGCATATCAATCGCTGTACTTGCACTCAAAATCGGATTATTTAAGGTATGTTTTAAGCGATTACAAATTATTGAGTACAAAGCTGATATTAATTGAGGTAATCTCTTAAGCCATTGCATTAGGAGACCCAATCCGAATCCAATGACTACAACTTAGAACTGCAAACGCTTTTTCTGGGCCAGGCCATTCCCCCTGACCGTGGTCTCCACCAGCTTACGCTTAAGCGGTGGCTTCTCTTCGGTTGCGGCTGCTGTCTCCTTGGCAGCCAGAATGGCCAAAGGCATGGGCAGCTTGGGACCCACTGTGGGCGCTGGTTTATTGTGGAAATACGGCAAACTAAGGGCCTCCCGGCAGGAGACACGCTTCAGTGGATTCATGGCAAACAGGCGACGCATCAAATAGATTAAATCATTACCGGCAGCGGTGAAGATATTCTCCAGCGGTGTACCCGGAAAATTCCGAAATACCAGATAATCATGCAGTTTGGCCACATGCGGCCACTCCGAATCCGGTGGTGAACCAAGCGTGGCAAAGATGCGCGACAATTGATCCAAATCCGAATCACCTGGCATAAAGGGTACGCGCAGCATAAGCTCGGCCAGGATGCAGCCCACGGCCCACATATCCACACCGGTGCCGTATTGCCGGGCGCCAAACAGAAGCTCAGGAGAGCGATACCAACGCGTGACCACGTGATGCGTGTAGATGCGATTCGGTGAGCCAAATGATTTGGCCAAACCGAAATCACCAATCTTCAGCACACCGTCACTGTTCACCAGCAAGTTGTTGGGCTTGAGATCGCGATGCAGGATCCAGTTCTGATGCAGATACTCCAGGCCGCGCAGCGTCATTATGGCATACGCCTTGATGTTGCCCTGCGTCAGTATGATCTTGGTGTCCTTGATAATTACCTCCAGGTCGGTGTCCATAAAGTCAAACACCAGCGAGACATTCGACATTTGGCCAAAGACGTCCACCAGGCCGATAATGTTCTCGTGCTGCAGCTCCTGCAGGATCTTGATTTCGCGCAGTGCCGTTCGGTTTATGCCATCCCGGGCATCCTCGCGAGATCCCTTCTTGATCTTCTTGACGGCCACAATCTGGCTGGTCACCGTGTCGCGAGCCTTGTAAACGATGGCAAACTGCAGGCGGCAACAACAGAAAACAAACAACCGCCATTGGGGATTGGGGCTTCCTTTAAAAATTGACTCTGGCACACTTACCTGACCCTCACCGAGGAAGGACAGTTTGGCATAGCGATCCTTCTTGGCGTTGGCGTCGTTGGGTAGCATTGTACAGCCGCATAAATGACAAAATAGTTCAAGAAAGCCGGCGCGTGGCTCAAACAATTCAATTCGGCAATAGGGATGAGCAGAAAAAGTATGCTTGATTATCGATATATCGATAAGTTGGCTAGCTTTTTGTTGGTATTCTAAAAAAAATAGCTAGATTTTGTTTGTCTACATTTAAAAAATATTTTTATTTATAATCGTTTGTAATATTTGGATAATAATTTTAATACATTTTTATTTGGATATCAAAAAAATTCTAGACTTTGTTTGTGTACATTTATTTATATAAATAATAGATCTTTTTAAATAAAAGGCTACTAAATAAGTACTAATATTATAAATATTATTAAAATAAAAAAAAAGATTTATTAAATTGTCTCCAATTAATATTAATTTCATAATTTTATGAAAGACATTTTATTTTGCAAAAACTTTAACATTCGATAGACGCTGCACACCGCCAACATCAACACTCGATATTCGATAGACCCGAACAATTCACGCGTCTTGTTATCGATAGGCCCATTCGAGTTCTTTTTGCTTATTTTTTCATTCCGGCTGAAAAAATCTTGTTTTTCTCGATTTAATTAAAATAAACGCCGACAAAATGGACTTGCGCCCCAACCAGACCATCTACATCAACAACCTGAACGAGAAGATCAAGAAGGAGGAGCTGAAAAAGTCGCTATATGCAATTTTCTCACAATTCGGCCAAATCCTGGACATTGTGGCACTGAAAACGCTAAAGATGCGCGGCCAGGCATTTGTTATCTTCAAGGAGATCGGCAGCGCCTCGAATGCACTGCGAACAATGCAGGGTTTCCCGTTCTATGACAAACCCATGCGCATTGCCTACTCCAAGTCCGATTCGGATCTGGTGGCCAAGCTAAAGGGTACATTCAAGGAGCGTCCCAAGAAGATAAAGCCACCGAAGCCGACAGTGGGCGCCGAGGATAAGAAGTGAGTGTTTATAAATAAAAGAAGATGCATGTTTCTATTAAAAACCAACTCAAATTTCTTTATAGGGACAAGAAAAAGAAGCCAACCAGCACTGAGAACTCGAATCCGAATACACAAACCGAACAGCCGCCCAATCAAATTCTCTTCCTCACCAATCTGCCCGAGGAGACCAACGAGATGATGCTCTCCATGCTGTTCAATCAGTTCCCTGGCTTCAAGGAGGTGCGTTTGGTGCCCAATCGTCATGACATCGCCTTTGTGGAATTCACCACCGAGCTGCAGAGTAATGCCGCCAAGGAGGCGCTGCAGGGCTTCAAGATAACACCAACGCATGCCATGAAAATCACCTTTGCCAAAAAGTGAGCTCTCCATCATACACAGGCTAAAGTGTGTAAGGATTGGGATTAGTTCGCTATTTGCTTTTGGCGGCGGCTGCGGCGAGCTTGTCCTTTTTTTTTGTAACGCTCCTAATTTTAAAATTCTAGAATAAATATATATGAGTATATATAGAAACAAAGCTTTGTGTGGAATCCCTAAGAATTCCCCTTTCACGGAGACAGTTTTTAATCTCAATTTATAATATTTATAATAAGTTAAATAATGTTTTGAAATGGGCCACAGGATTTCCCATATATAAAGTTGTGTGTGTGTCAGGTGTTCTGTATATATATATATATATATATATAGGGATATCCTGTGCTCAGTTGGTTGACCTTCTTTCCTTAGTTTTGGCCCTGTTCCTGGTTCTCTATCTCGCCTTGACCCTGATATATAATGGGCGCATTCTGTTGCTGTTCCTCTGCAATGGACATTTCCTCATCGGCAGCAGCAGCAGCGGCGGCAGCAGCAGCAGCATCCACATCATTTTCAGCAATATGTTTATCCATGGATTTCTTAAGCTTATCCATATTGGCCCCAATGATGGTATCCAGGACTTCACCCTCCTTGATCAGTATAAACGTTGGCATGCTGGTTATATTGAAATCCTCGGCAATATCTTCATTTTCATCGACATTTACTTTCAAGATCATTACGTGCTCGGAATATTGATCGGCCAGTACATTCAGCTTGGGTGCACAGACCTTGCAGGGTCCACACCAGTTGGCAAAGAAGTCTAGGATCACAATTTTCTTAAGGGCACCGGACATGCGCATATCCAGCTCGGCCTTGTCTTTGACCAGGGAAACCATTGTTCTTACCTAAAATTACAAAGGAAATGAGGATTTCTTGAGGTTTTCCTTAAAGGAAAAGCTGCTGCTTACCAGAAATATTAGTACACGTACTTGGAAGGAAAGGAAACCCCAATATTTAGCGGAAGTACAGAAAATTTTCCAAGAAAAAACTGTATCGGGTGAGGCGATCAGTTCGAATCAAAGTCTAAAAGGGGAATAAAACCAAAACGAATTTGACATAAGTGACTAACTTGATTTCAAAGACTAATTCGCACAGCTTACTATGGTTATTCAAACTTTTCCGGGCTTCAAAGCAGTGTGACCTTGGGTTGTCAAAGAACGTCTGGCCATACTGCTGCCACCAGTGCTGGCAACTCTTCAGAGCATAAAAAAAGCTAACCTAAGCTTGGAAAAAAAAGCTAAAAATTAACGCAGTATTTTGTCATTTCAATTTATCCTGCCAGATCTAGCGGTTAAAAAGCTAGATTGGCTACGCTGGCTGCGACGGACATTTTGCTTTGGCGGCCATTTTTAAATAGTGAAAGAGAGGGAGAGAACAAGAGAGGCAAGAAAAGCTTCAACTTGGCGGGAATTCCAGGATCTGGAGGGTATATAATGACCCCCACCGCCACTTAAGCCGTGCAGAAGCAACCCCAAATCTTGAACTTAATTAAAATCCGTTACCTTGTCAAGTCATCCCGAAACCATGACCGCTATACGCAGCATGAACGACTATAACAAGCGCCTGGAGGCCGCCGACGAGAAGCTGATCGTGCTGGACTTCTACGCCAACTGGTGCGGCCCCTGCAAGGGCATAGACAGCACGGTCAAGGCGCTGGCCAGGAAGTATGCCTCCAAGGCGGTGGTCCTCAAGGTCGATGTGGACAAGTATGACGAGTTGACGGAACGCTACAAGGTTCGCAGCATGCCGACCTTTGTCTTCCTGAAGAACAACCGGCGTGTGGGATCCTTCAGCGGCGCCGATGAGGAGAAGCTAACCACCATGATGGCCAAGCTGGTCAAGTGAGGAGTGTGAATCTGCGATTTTATTCAGTGTTTGTATGTTTTATGTTAAGAAAATCCAACCCTAACCTCAAACTCGGTGTATATGTATTAGTGCTGGAGGCATGTGTCTGCGACATAACCTCAAAGAAAGTCTGACAAAAAAAAAAATTGTATTTCCTATTTTATGTAACCAGAAATTCATTATGTAACCTACAATTAAGACAAGAAGATATTAGGTAATAAGGTTAGGGCACAAAACAATTCGATCTTAAATAAATTGTAAGCACTCAATGACCATAAATTAAATAAGCGCTTTTTTATGGGGATTTAAGGGTTAATTATTAGATTTTCTTGGCTTGCAGGTTGTTAAAAATGCTTAATAAATAAAAAATAATTAAAATTAATTAACTTTTTTAGTAGAAACTCTAAACAGAAGAGTATTTTCAGGCGAATGGATGGTTTAAAATAAAAACTACATATAAATAATGGTTCATTTTAAGTTGATTTCACTTTAATTGCTTATCAGGCGCTTTATTTACATATAAAATTATTATTTTTATATACAATATTACATATTTTATGTGTTAACATCGCATAGCCTCCACACATTCGTCACTAATTAGGTTTATACACAGCTTGAAATCGGAAATGCCGACGCAGATCTTTGGGGTTCAACCTGTTTTGTTTTAAACCGCACAAAGAGCACCGATCTCCCCCTTCCGGGGCTCCCCCCTCTCGCCACCTCAAAGAGTGAATCCCTCGCAAAAGCTTGTCAAGCTGGCAATAATAAAATCCGCAACTGATAAGCCCGGAGAAGAGCAGTTACCCTCTGGCATCAGATCTCTGCGCATCATCATGCTTTCCGCTTCTCGTTTTGCTGCTCAGCTGCTGGCTGCGGTTTGCCTCCTCCTCCTCCTGGTCACCGCCGGCAAGCCATCGCGTCACCAAACTACACCGGCGGATGACTGCCCAATGATCAAGTTGAAGCGTCAGTGGGGCGGTAAGCCATCACAGGGTCTCCACTATCAAATCCGTCCCATACGCTATGTGGTTATCCATCACACGGTCACCGGCGAGTGCACGGGGCTTCTCCAGTGCGCCGAGATACTCCAGAATATGCAGAATTATCATCAAACGGAGCTGGATTACGAGGATATTAGTTACAAGTAAGCGGAGGAGGAACTCCTAAGGGCACACACTACTTACACTCTTCCCCTTTTCCGGGCAGCTTTCTAATTGGCAGTGATGGCATTGTTTACGAGGGCACTGGCTGGGGATTACGCGGAGCCCACACTTATGGCTACAATGCCAACGGCACGGGCATAGCCTTTATAGGCAGCTATGTGGGTAAGTTTTATATTTTTATTTTTTGTCTAAAGCACACACATACATAAACACATTGTTTCCGATAGACAAACTTCCTACGGTGGCGGCGCTGCAATCGGCCAAAAGTCTTTTAAGCTGCGGGGTTCGTAAGGGGGAACTGAGCGAGGATTATGCCCTGATTGCCGCCTCGCAGGTGATAAGTACCCAGAGTCCAGGACTGACGCTGTATAATGAGATTCAGGAGTGGCCGCACTGGCTTTCAAATCCCTAAATAAACAATTATTTTTCTCTGTGTATGTTTTGTGTAATTGCGGCCGATTTCGATTAACGATAAGTGCTGCAGCTGCGATTTACAGTTATCCCTGCAGCAGAAAACTTCAAAGAAGAAAAAGAAATCGGAAGAGGAGTGAAAAAAAGCTGTCGAGCTGAAAAAAAACCAAGAAAAATGTCTTTCTTTAGGATTATGCCCTGATTGCCGCCTCGCAGGTGATAAGTACCCAGAGTCCAGGACTGACGCTGTATAATGAGATCCAGGAGTGGCCGCACTGGCTTTCAAATCCCTAAATAAACAATTATTTTTCTCTGTGTATGTGTGTATGTTTTGTGTAATTGCGGCCGATTTCGATTAACGATAAGTGCTGCAGCTGCGATTTACAGTTATTCCTGCAGCAGAAAATTTCAAAAGAAGAAAAAGAAATCAAAGAGGAGTGAAAAAAAAGCTGTCGAGCTGAAAAAAAACCAAGAAAAATGTCTTTCTTTAGGGGAATCGAAGCTGATCCCGAGACGGACGCCAACAATCTCTTGAACTTGGAAGCCATCCGTCCGCGTCCGCTATTGTCCATCAATTGCACCGATTTTGTGTTGGCCCATTCAAAGGGAGCCCCCCTACGTCCGGTGCGCCAGCTATCCGAGGTGAACCTGCTGCCGCACATCTTGGAAATGATGCACAAATTGCGTTTGAATCGTTTGCTGCGCGTGCAGAGCCACACATGGCCCCACCTGATCGTTGACCGTGGCCATGGTGCCATGGTTGTGGCTGCACCGCGCAGTGGTCGCACCTTCAGCTATCTACCGCCTGTCTGCGATGTGATTAGTCGCACTATTATGTCCAACATGGACACTGAGAATCTGCTGGGAGCGCTGGCCGTGATTTTGGTAAAGGACTTGGAGCGCGTGCGCCACGTGAGCGCCGTGTGCCATGCCTTTTTGCGGAAACTAAAACACGCTTCAACCTATACGCTCGTACTGAACATACCCTCTGACAATAATCCAGAGTTTTTCCATTGCCTTTTCAATGGCGTTGGCTGTTTGGTGGCCACACCCGCCCAGCTGGTCTGGATGTTCAAGGACATGGAGAACTTAATGAAGTTCAAACACCTCAAGTTCATTGTCTACGATGATATTGATCTAATGGATCCGTTGCTATTGACAAAGGCGGATTTGGTGCTCAAGAACCTAATGCTTATGGATCACAGCCATCCGCAGCTGGTGATGATCTCCCAGACCTATGATCCCGTCCAGATGGCCCGGCTGAAGCTGCTAAACAGCAATCCGATATTGATCTTTGGTGACATGCTGGAGGCAGCTTTGTATGGAAAGACACGCCTACGGATCGCCATATGTCCGCAGCAGAAAAAATTCAACGAAATGCTCAAGATTTTGGAGCAGCGTCCGCCTCAAGAATATCGCACGGTGATCTTTTGCAGTGATGATGCGGATATGCGACGCCTGGTTGTTCATCTATTGGAGGTGAAAGAGCCCTCATTTAGCTGTTTGCCTTATTACGAGGATGCCAACATGGAGGTGGTTGAGCAGGTTCAAGGCTGGCTAGTGGATACACAAGGCATCATTCTGTTGGCCACCGACAACTGCCCGGAGCTGAGCATCCGGCATGCCCACACCCTGATCCACTACAGCATGAGCCTGAGCTGGGGCAAGTTCAAGATGCGTCATCTGGCCATTTCCGGGAATCTGGTCAACAGACTGGTTAGCGACTCCACCTCCGCCTTACAGCCTCATTCCTTGATTCTGCTGGATGAAACCAATCAGAAGCAGCTGCCACGTCTTGTGGACTTTGTGGGCAAGCACCAGCCGGTGGATGAGGATATCAAAGTTCTGGCCAAGAAGATACGCGAAAAGTTTGCCAAGCTGGAGGCCAATCAGAATGTGGTATGTCGCCAGATCATGATGCTGGGCGATTGCATCAATAAGCAATGCGAGGAACGTCATCATGCTGATCATATGGATCGACCCCTGGCCACAGTGCCCCCCACCATGGGTGATGTCAAGGTACACCTGGTGCGTGTCTATTCGCCCACACATTTATGCGTTCATCTTTTGGAGCATTTGCCGCCGGGTGAATCATGGAAACCCTATCCATCTCTACCGGCTCAACAAATGCGCCTTCAATTGCTGCAGAGCAACTGCAGCATGGAACGCTTTTGGCCCCCCATTGCTGGTACCATCTGCCTGTATCGCCATAGAGCCATCAATGGATGGTACCGCGTCCGGGTACTCAAGGTGGCGCCCATTAAGGACGTAAAAATATGCCTTAACAATGTAGATGTCCTGGTCCAGGCCATGGATGAGGATACGCAGATCTTTAGCGTGCAAAGTGGACGTCTGTACAAGTGCCCGGAGGAGTTGCAAGCGGAACCGGCCTTGGCCATTGATTTGCGTTTGTTTGGTTTGATTCCCCAATCCGGGGAACGTGGCTGGTCGGAGAAGGATCGCCGTGACATCGAGTACAAGCTAAAGAGTCTGCCCAATGGATGCTTCCTGCAGGCCACCATACAGTTTGCCACCTCTCACACCATTTTCGTTAGCAATCTGGTGGCCATGTTTTATGCCAGCTCAATGAAGATGCATATACGCAAGCTGAGCCTTGGCCAGCATCTCATCAAAGCCAAGTTGGCCAAAAGCTGTGCGCTGGCAAAGGATACGATATTTACCTTCTTTGAGGAGGTTTTGGTGGTGCAAGAGGAGCAGCTGAAGGAGGAGAATAATAATGAAATCAAGGAGAATAATCCACCCAATAAGACAATGATGCAGGGAAGAGCCTTGAGTGTGATCCAAATGGGCTTGGATCAGGTCAAGCGTAAGGCTGCCAAGGTGGAGCAGGAAGAGAAAGACCCAAAAGACGAGGCTAAGAATCTAAAGAAGGAAGAGAAAGAGACCAAGCAGCCGGAACAGATACCAAAAGACCCAGAGTCCAATAAAAGCCTCAACCAGCTCATTCAATGCATCGAAAACATCAAAATCATTGCCAAACAGGAAGCGGAGGAGGATGACAACCCTATGATGTTCGCTGACACATTCACTGGAGCAACCAAATTACTAGACAATATGAAGGGATATCCAGAAGTCACCAACGACAAGCCACAAAAAAAAACCGTAAAGAAAAAAGCCACAAAAGGTTCCATGGTCACTAAGCCAGGTGACCCCTCGATGCAGCAGCTTCAACTCCCCTCGAATGTGGTGCGTCCGCCCACCAAATACTATCAAACCCTGACCACCTTGGAGCTTCAAGTGCTCCTGCCCGATGAGGGTTACAAGTACTCCGCCCTGCTGATTGACAATCAAGTCTTATTCCAGGCCACTCATCCATCCTTGGAACTTTGCCATGCATTCCAGTTGCCGTTGGGCGTGGCATATAGCTATCTAAAGGATTACATGCGCGGCCGTACGGTGTACATGAGCGTCAAGAAAACTGTGGCCATGCCTGATCCTCTGAACTTTGATCTTTACCAACGTTTCCTGAAGCCCAATCACGAGAAGTTTGGCGAAATGGATAAGCAGCGTGAGGAGCAGGAAAAGAAGCCTAACAAGGCTGTGCCATTCAAGGATGTGGGATGGCATAACGAGTATCCGGAGAACGAAGATAGTGCCGACGAAGACCATCATGTGGATGGGATCGAGCGTGTAGAATACGTTCTATACGATGAAGACTAAGGAAGATGAAGATGGCCAAAAGACAATCCATTCCATCATCAAAAATTTAACTTAACTGAAAATCTGAATTTTTCTTACATAATTTATATGTATGTTTTAAGTTTTTTACTAAAAGAAACATCTCACAACGAAGCTCCTCCATAAGCTCCTTCTCACTTCTTACTTGCACTTTTCTTTTTTTGGTTGTCATTTTAAAATAATTAAAAATATAAATTTTATACATCATCCATAAGTTTTTACCACAGGAAGCCAATCACATTGAAATCTTCTCCTAGAAGAGAGAGCTTTGCTTTTGAACCTTAGCTCTCTCTTCTTTCTCCCCAAGTTCAACCGAATAAACAAAAATAAATTACACTTTTTACATTTTAGTATTTTTGTTTTTATCATTTTTTTTTTTATTTAATATTTTACTATGGGTCTAAATTTACAAAAAAGGTTTCGCTTTTGGTCGTAAAAATATATATATATATAGATATATAGGTATAGATATATGCATGCCCATATATATATATATAGTGTAATATGCAGGCAACGAAACTTTCCTTCTGAATTGCAGGACATAACTTGCGTGTTTTTGAAAAAAAATGTGAATATTTAGAAGACGTTACCTATAGTAGTGGGTTTATTCATAATTCTCTCTTTGTTTTCGCTTTAAACTTAAATATTATAGTGTTTTGCAGCTTTACAAAAATAAAATAAAATACAAATTAAGAAACATCAATAATTTCGTATTTATAATTCTTTAGTTTCAACTGTGGCGAATGCAAAAAAAAATCTAGGAAATCTTAAATTAATCGTCAGTGTGGTGGTCAAGGTTCCTGTTAAGTTCTCAAACTTTGAAATTGTTAAATAAAAACGTTTAACCCTGAAAGTAGCGAATAATCTAAGGTTTTAACTCACCCACTACATGCCTTCATTTACCCTCCTTCACTACTAACTCGTTAGTTTCCTCAATCGTTACTCTCTTTCACTATTTACTCGTTAGTTTCCTCAATCGTCACTCTCTTTCACTATTATAACTCGTTAGTTTCCTCAATCATGACTCTCTTTTCACTACTAACTCGTTAGTTTCCTTAATCGTTACTCTCTTTTCACTACCAACTCGTTAGTTTCCTCAATCGTCACTCTCTTTCACTATTTACTCGTCACTCTCTTTCACTATTTACTCGTTAGTTTTATGATCCCTTCTTAGTCGTCACTCTCCTCAAACGTTGGACTACTGGGCGAGTACGCCGGACTTGTGGGACTGTAATGCGATGGCGCCGTCGGCGAGTACATCGGCGATGTGGGCGAATAGTTGCGTGCCGTTGGCGTATACGTTGGCGATGTCGGCGAGTACTTGGTGCTGCTGGGCGAGTAAATGGACATGTTGGGCGAGTAACGCGGACTTGTCGCCGAGTATGTCGACCCAGTGGGACTATACTGATTCGATGGCGAGTGCTGCGGCGAACTGGGCGAGTACAGCGGTGACGTGGGTGAATATTTCGGCGAAGCCGGCGAGTACTGCGGTGAACCGGGCGTATATTGCGGTGATCCTGGCGAACCATCGTACGAGGGTGATGGCGGCGAGTATGTCGGTGACGTAGGCGAGTACTTTACACCCGTCTGCGAGTAGGCCGGCGAGGCTGGTGAATAATGTGGCGATGCTGAATAATTTGGACTTGTCGGCGAATAAGATGGCGTTACAGGCGTATAATTCGGACTCGTTGGTGAATACGAGGGCGACGTTGGCGAGTAACATGGTGACGTCGGCGAGTACGAGGGACTCGAAGGCGAATACGATGGCGATGTTGGCGAATAGGATGGTGAATTGGGTGAATAATTGGACGAGCTGGGTGAATAGGCATTGCCCGGCGAGTACATATTGCTGCCGCTGCCGGCAAACGAGGGACTCGACTGGAAATTGGATGTGGGCGAGTAAACCGGTGACGTTGGCGAATATCCCGATGATGATGGCGAATAACCCGTCGACTGTGGATTAAAATTCGGTGTGGTTGAGGCATAACGTGGACTTGCCGATGCATATAGCGGCGATGTTGGCGAATAATTGGGACTGGAGGGCGAGTAATTCGGTGAAGCTCCGCCCGGCGATGAGGCCGTATAGTTGGGACTTGTGGGCGAATACGATGGCGATACACTGGGCGAGGCCGGGAAATAGGGTGACATCGAGGGACCCGGTGAGCTGGGCGAGGAGCCTGGATGTGCTGGTGACCAACTGGGTGACATACCCGAAGCATCCGAGGCGGCCGAGGGCGAGAAACTGGGTCCACCCGGGGTCATGGCACTCACTGTTAATGATGCAGAAAAGAAAGAGATGGAAATATATAGATTTGTGTTAAAAACAAGGAAGGAAGCTAACTTCGGCACGCCGAAGTTTGTATACCCTTGCAGATATTATTTCATTAAATTTTACCTATACTTATTGTTTAGAGTTTGACAGTTACAGTTTTACATTCCCAGTTTTAAATTTTCTCTACATCTACCGATCGGTTTATATGGCAGCTATATGATATAGTTGTCCGATTTTCATAAAATTTATACCAAATTTCTGAACGAATAAACTGAGCTTATATCTCAGAGTAGATACAAATAGGTTGAAAAACAACGAAGTTATAATGTTATTTTCTATTAATTTCCCGATCGTTCCTATGGCAGCTATAAGATATAGTCGTCCGATTTTCATGAAATTTTTACCGAAATTCTGAAATAATATGAAATGGCTATATCTCAAAAATGATGCAAAAATGTTGAAAAACAGCAAAGTTATAATTTTTTTTCTAAAAATTTATCGAACATTTGTATGGGAGCTATATGATATAGTCGTCCGATCCGGCCCGTTCCGACATATATAGCAGTGAGAGTATATAGAAGACTATATGCAAAGTTTCATTCAGATAGCTTTAAAACTGAGGGACTAGTTTGCGTAGAAACGGACAGACGGACGGACGGACATGGCTAGATCGACTCGGCTGTTGATGCTGATCAAGAATATATATACTTTATAGGGTCGGAAAGATCTCCTTCACTGCGTTGCAAACTTCTGACTGAAATTATAATACCCTGCAAGGGTATAATAAAGTTTTCAAGTTTTTTTCTAAGGGAATACTCACCATGACCTGGCGGCGAGAAGTAACGCGGCGTATTGCAATTAACCCACGGCGTCATGGGCGGCGTCATGCTCGGCGTGGAGCCACCACCAATGAACATGGCTGCACCGCCCAGCATACTGCTGCCCAAGGTATTGGGTATCTCAATGCCAAATCGGCACTTTTCGGCATCCAGCAGCAGATCAAAGCAACCGGTACCCATTTTCGGCAACTGTCCCATAATAATATTCTCGGAAACACCCCTCATGGGATCCGTTTCGGCATGGGCAGCGGCATCCATAAGGACATCCACGGTTTCCTCGAAGGAGCAACGCATAAGGGCACCGGTATCCTGCCTATTGATGCCATGACGGGTGATGGCCATCAAATGACCCTTGGCGGTCATCACATCACACAACAAGGCCAAGTGTCGGTAGTTCACATAAAGACCATAAAACTGCAAAACGGCATTCATTTCCTTCTCCACGGATTTGCGCACCGCCTCGATGCCCAGCACCTGAAAGATCTCACAAATGTCGTTGGAGGAGGTGCGTATGGGGTCAACATCCCGCTCGGAGAGCACTTTCATCATCGATGTGCCATCCGTTTCCAGGAGCCACTCGCCAATGGCCTTGAACTCGCCCGTTTCCGTGATAACAATACGCTTTTTGCTGTCTGTTTGCGGCAAATGCATATACACCTTGCCAATGGCCTCGATTCCTTGGAGCGTCATATCCGAGAGCATGTTGGCCTCGATGCAGCGCAGGAACATATCATCCTCCATCTTATCCACAGCCTCATCCTCATCCTGGAACTTGTTCTCCTCGTTATTCATGATCCTGATACGCAGCACCAGCTTATCGGCATTGTCATCATTGAAGATGCAATTGAGATCCTCGCCAAAGCCCACATTGATCTTCTCGGCAATCTGCTCCATGGTTAGCTTCTTGTCTGTCATCCTCTTGCGATCCAATTCGATGCGGAGCAACCAGGGCGAAATGCGTGTGGGATCAAAGTCGGGCATTTCGTAGTAAACATTTACAAACTCCTGATCCTCGGATATCACTGTTCTCTGTGGATCTGGATCATAGTAAATGGCCGTATTTGCAGTGACCTTACGCAATGTGGTATGCTCTAGCCGGCACAACACATTCTTGGCCTTTTCCGCATCCCGAGCAGCGCCGCCGGTGAGAAAGACTGTGAGTGAGGGAGCCTTGGGCTTCTTGGAGATATTGATAATCTCCTTGAGTCGGGGCACACCCAGGGTTACGTTCTTTGAGGAGACACCAGCGAAATGGAAAGTATTAAGGGTCATCTGAGTGGCAGGCTCACCCAAACTTTGGGCAGCCAAAGCGCCCACCATCTCGCCGGGATTTGCCTGAGCCTGCTGGAAACGCGTTTCAATTTCACCAATTAACCACTCAAAGGCCTCGGCGGATAAACGAAACTCCTCGGACACATATTTCGTGCAGAGTGTGGATCTGATGAGGCATTGGAAGAGCAAGGTGGCATTTTCATTGGCCTGCTTGGATATGCGATCATTGCCTGTGACAATAACGCAACGCTCTAGCAAACCTTTGACGCCATTGATCACCCGCATGGGTGACAAATCCGTGGGTAAACGTTTATTAATGTGAAAGATCTTCTGAACATTCCAGATCATACGCTGAAGATTGCAGGGCAAGACCACCTTGGAATCGCCATTGGGAAAGATCTGCCGTAGACTGTCACGATCAGAGACCAAATGATCCCATTCAGCCTCCAATTCCTGGATGGCCTCACTGCTATCGGTGACCTCCTTGATCACATCATCATTGAAAACCTTCCTCATATAACGCTCATTGCTCCAGTCAAACTTGAAGCGCTTCTCAAAGGCCTTGTTGGAGAGCTTGACGGTGGGCAAATTCTGAAATTCCACCAACTCACCGCAAAGACCATCCTCGCCGTAACGCAATTGGATGAGTTGACCCACCGAATTACGCACTGTGCCATCATAGTTGACCATCACCGACTCCATGGCCTTGATGAGACGTCGCTGGATATAACCAGTTTCGGCTGTCTTAACGGCGGTATCAATTAAACCCTCACGACCGCCCATGGCATGGAAATAGAACTCCGAGGGTGTCAAACCGGCCAGATAGGAATTCTCCACAAAGCCACGCGACTCGGGACCATAATCATCCTTGATGAAATGCGGCAATGTGCGCTTACGGAAACCATACGGTATACGTTTACCCTCCACATTCTGTTGGCCCACACAGGCAATAACCTGGGAGATGTTAATGTTGGAACCCTTGGATCCAGACACCACCATAGCCTTTAGATTGTTATACTCGGTGAGGGATTTCTTGGCAGAGCCACCTGTTTTGTCACGAGCATCGTTCAGAATACGATTCACCTTGTTCTCAAAAGTCTGACGTAGGGTATTGCCCGGCGTTGGCTCCAGCTCCATGTTGTGCGCCTTTTGGATAACATTGATGACATCATCCTTGGCCTTTTTGATGGCCATTTGGATTTCATTGTAGGTCTGGGGATCGGCAATGGTGTCACCAATGCCAATACTATGTCCCTCCAAGAGTAGCCAATTATTGATCACCGTTTGGATGTTGCCATAGAATCGGCCAGCAATCTCGTGTCCCAATTCCAGGAAACAAATATGCAACAGGGAGCCAGCCGATGTGCCCAATGTCTTTTTGCACAGAATACCCATTATCAGTTCACCATGCTCCACCATTACCTTGGTGTCACCGGGCGATATCCATTTGTAGGGACCATCGTCCTCCTCATCGGGATGCGTCGAATGTGTCCTAATCATGTTCACATTGCCGGGTATAATCAGCGAAAAGATCTGCTTGCCGGTCCACAGGGGACGTGGCTTTAGGATGCATGGCTGCGGCATTTTGCCATCCCAGGTGGGCAGGAACATCAGTAGATTCATCATCTGTTCGCGGGTTATAAAGACATCACGTTTGGTCATCTTACGCACCGCCGTCAGTGTGTCCTGGACAATGCCCATGACGGGTTTGTTGGCCTGCGGCGTTATAATCTGCCTGGGAGTTATGTGTATATTCTCCACCTCGGCACGCGTCTCCATGGACTGGGGCACATGTAGATTCATCTCGTCGCCATCGAAATCAGCATTGTAGGGCGATGTACACGAAAGATTCATGCGAAAGGTGGACCAGGGCAATACCTTCACCCTGTGACCCATCATACTCATCTTATGGAGCGTCGGTTGACGATTGAAAATCACCAGATCGTCGTCACGCAAATGCCTTTCCACTTTGTAGCCACATTGCAGATGCAAATCCGATGATTTGGGATGAAAACGCAAATCAATACGCTCACCATTGTCCCGGACAATGTACTTGGCTCCCGGATATTGCGAATTACCGCGACGCACCAGCTCCTGCATGCGATCAATATTGAAGGGAGTGACCAGCTCGGGAAAGGTTAGATTCTGGGCAATGGAACGCGGTACACCGACCTGATCGATACGCAAATTGGGATCCGGTGTGATGACCGTACGCGCCGAGAAATCCACACGTTTGCCCATCAAATTGCCACGAATTCTACCCTCTTTACCCTTTAGGCGCGCCTTGATGGCCTTTAAGGGTTTGCCGGACTTTTGCATGGCCCTGGGCATCCCGGGCATATCGTTGTCCACCAATGTGGCCACATGGAATTGCAACATTTTGATATTCTCCTGAATCACATGCGCCGCCGCACCACTGGCCTCATTCTTGCGCAACTCATTGTTGGCCTTGATAATATCCGATAGCTTGTGGGTCAAATCATCCTGATTCTTGGCCGCTCCGAACATCACAACCGCTGGACGTACAGCCAGCGGTGGTACAGGCAACACGGTGACAATCATCCAATCGGGGCGAGCAAATTTCGGATCCATGCCCAGGAGTATGCATTCCTCGTCGGTGATGTGCTTAAGAATCTCCCAAACGCGCTCCGCCGACACCACAATCTTCTTCTCCTGCGAATCTTCGTTGGCATGCTTCCATTCGGCGGTTAAATCCAGACCTGTTCTCCGGATGGACGGCTGATAGTGACCGCAACCGCCATGACCGGGTTTCTTGTTGGGATCCGGCGCCTGGTTGTCCTTGGTCAGGTCCATGTCCTCGCCACCCTCACAAATGGTCTTGCCCTTGCACAAATCGTAGACATAGGCCAAGCGTTTGCGCGGCTGTCCCTTTGACTTGAGCATAATCTCCTTGATTTTGGGATTTTGCGGTGAGACCAGCATTTTGGAGCAGTAGAAGCATACACAGCGCAGGATCTTGATGGTCTTGGTAACAAAACCAATGTGAAAGACCGGTTTGGCTAGGTCAATGTGTCCAAAATGGCCGGGGCATTCGGTCATGTTGCCGGCACAGGTCTGACATCGTGAGGTCCTGTCAATGACACCCTGACGGGGATCCATAAGGCCACCCAGCTTGGGACGGCCGCCCTCCATGGTCTCGGCAAACTGGACGCCACCTTCGGTGACGGACATGCGGCGCTGGAGGAGGAAGAGATTATAAGTTAAGGCTAATCAAGGATCTAAAGGTATTTCTGAGTATCTGAGTGAAAATTAAAGACTTTTTGGGTTAGGTTTTGAGGGTTAAAAAATAATAATAAATAAAATAATTATTCTAAGTAAGTTTGCACATTTTAAATCCTAAAAAATAACCTGTTTTTTAATAATAAATAAAATAATTATCCTAAGTTTGCTTATTTTAAATCCTAAAAAATAACCTGTTTTTAATTTTATATTTCCCTTGTTAAATATTTATATGAAAAATAGTTTGCCTAAAGATATTTTAGACTTGAGTTGTTGGGGGTTTAGAAAATATATTTTCCAGAAAACCATCAAGTCTTTTGTATACAGGAACAGCTCTACTAACAGTCTAGCTACCTTAGCTTTAAATTTCCTTAGAAAACAACCTTAAAAAGTGTTGAATTTGTGTTTTTTCCCTCAAAAAGCTATTAATACCTCTCACCTGCAGAGAATTTTGATCAGGAAAAAAGAGTAATTAAAACCCAAGAACCTACAGAAGTTCCTTTCTCCCCTCAAAAGTTCAAATAATAAAACTAAACTAGCAAAAACCATCAAGACTTTTGTATTTTGCTTTCAATTTCCATAAAAAAAAACAACCTTAAAAGGTGTTGAATTTGTGTTTTTTCTCACCTGCAGAGAATTTTGATCAGGAAAAAAAGATCAGGAAAAACCCAAGAACCTACAGAAGTTCCTTTCTCCCCTCAGAAGTTTAAATAATAAAACTAAACTAGCAAAAACTCATAAATATATTTCATATCTTTGCCAGGAACTCTCCTAGATCGCATGTTTTCCAGTAACTAACTAACAAATACCTAAACATTCAAGTAAATAAAGGCTTACTAAACATAGTGCAACCTATAACTCGACAAGATAAAACCTTTGTAAGCATAATTATTATCCATTGTTTATTTTTTGCATATTCCATGCGATTGCAAATTCGTTCAGATTTTCGATACTCTATTTTTTCAATATGGCGTCGCAGACGGTAGGGCATGGGAATGAGAGGGGGGGGAAAGGGGAACTGTTGCTGCTGCTGCTGCTGGATGCACTCACAATTTCATCAGGTGACAAAATGCCAAACTGTACGCGCTTCACCTGGCGCAGCGGCGCCTTCGAGTCCGTGGTGGTGCTCATCCTGGCTGCTGGGACCCCACTAAAAGCCGCTGCCTAAACTTTCCGATGCCTGCTGCGTCGTCACACTTTTGCTTTTCACCCCAACTTCTTTGCAGCTCGCGAAAACGGAGGAGGCGAGCACGGATAGCAAAGGAAAATAACGGAAAAGAGTGCAGGCCGGTTGGGTAAACAATCAGTTTTTGTTTTTGCCGCTTTCGAAGTGCATTCTTTAATGGATTCGCGCAAAAACGATAAGAATACAGTTTTTCGCGTTTTTTGTGAAAACGCGGACCACGCTAGAGCAGGTCAAAAAGTGATTGCGGTATGGCAATGGCATCGATATTAAGTGCAATCGATAGTTCTGGCAGCCACTAAGAACTATCGATTTCGAACATCGTTGGCATTTAATAAATAAATATATTTGTTTAGGATTTTACAGTTTTATTTTCACAAAAAAGTGTAGATAAAAACTAGGAAAATTAATATTTCCAATTAATTAAAATTAAAAATGAAAACAAGTATCGATTGCTTATAGCTATCGATAGCCCCGGCCGGTGTAATTCCGCTGGCGATCAGCTGTGTGTTTTTGGTGAATTACGACAATAAAAATAAGTCAGGACAAGGACAAAGTCAGGCCCAGGACACAAAACTGAAGGAAGGATGAGCGAGGCCGGCCCCAATGCCCCGGATGCCCTGGCAGCCGCCGAAAAGCAGCGAAAGTTTCGCATACAGGGTAAGTTGGTTCCCTGTAACCCGCGAGAGATAATAAGACCTTCCAAGCCAGACACACTTTCTTCTTGCTCTTTTGGGGGCAGCCGCCGCTTTCCTGGGCTTAGTGGGCGGTGTATCCGCACTGTTTGGATTCTCGCGCACGCTGGCCACCGCCAAGAAGGCAGACAGCAAGGTGTTGCAGCAGGCTGGCACCCGGCAGGGCATCATTCTGATGGATGAGGGCGCTACCCTGGCCATGCGTGCCCTCGGCTGGGGCACTCTATATGCGGTCCTGGGCACGGGTGCCTTTTGCTATGGCTTCTGGAAGCTGAGCGGGGCCAAAGATGTAAGAAAATACACTGGGCTTAAAACTTGATATTTTCTCACTTTTTATTATTATTCTCCTTTGTTTAGTTCCAGGAGTTTCGCCTGAAAATGGGCAAGGCACTGCCTCGCATCTCTAAGGATGAACCACCCAGCAGCCGCACTGACTTCGAGAGCCTCACCGACCTCATGAAGTACCTGGCCGCCTGGAACAAGGAATAAACCCAAGTTAAATATAAACCTAAGGCCTAAGTAGACTAGAAACCCAACTCCTTGTTCATTTGAGTTCACATACATACATAAATGCTTTCAGTTTCTTATAAAAAAATGTCTCTTTTTTTAATGATTTTTAACTTGGAGCCCCTTTTATGGACTTTGCCACATGAGAGTGAAAGGGAGAGCTAGAGTTACAGAGGCCTGAAGTCGGAAAGAGAAGGCAAGTTTAATTTATTGCAAAATGGGGCACTTTTCAATCAATTTTAACAACGAAACGTTTAAAGTTAGCTTAATGAATTAAATATCATTTTATAATATAATATTTCAACACATTATGTTAAATTTTTTAATGAAAAATATTTAGGGATATAAGAGTTATAGGTTATCTTAGGAGTCTCCTTAAAAAAACTATGGGATTTGCTTTGTGCAACCAAATTGTCCACAAAAACATCCGATCTTTATCAAAATTATAATGTATTTGTTAAAGGAAAAGTGTTCTAAGGTACTTAAATGGTTTTTTAATTTTTTTAATTTTTTTCTGATTTTTTATTAAAATTAGAAATCAAAACCATGAATTTTGTCTAACAAAATTAAGTTTGTTTGTTTAAAAAAAAATATATAATAAAACTGAAAATTAAAAAAAAAAAAAAGCTTGATGAATTAGTTAAAGAATTTATGGGCCAAATTTTAAAAGTAGATTTTGAGTTATAGTTTACAAGGACTTTTAAAATAACAATTCTTATGAGAGACCTCCGTTCAACTAAGCATAACTTTGTTCATTTTGCTTTGATCGTTGTGAAACTTTCACAAAATATTCTTCAGATATTAGGCATTCATTATATAAAATTAAAAAAAAAAATACACCCACTTAAGCCAAGCCTTTGCTTAATCGTAAAATGACTTAGACCATATAAAATTTCTGAGAATTGTATTATTTACATTTAAATTGTAGGAAAATAAAGCAGTATAAATAAATGGCATGGAGTAACACCTAAAACTGGAAAGAATATCAAACTAAACATCAAAATCCTTCCCAGTCCAGCCTGATTATTTCCTAGTTCTGCCGCTTGCCAGCTAGATTCTCGTGTATGGCATTGTTGACCTTGCTGTTTAGCTGGAATTGGACATGTTCCGCCAGCTCTTCCTGGAGTTCCATTACCTCTTGGTGCTCCTCCAGAAATCTGGTGACTTTGTTCATAAATGACAAGGAGCCGTGTATGAAATTCTGCAAATTGGGACACTCCTTGAGATAACGCTGCTGTTCCTCGCTTGGCTCAAAGGTGGGCTGCCGTGTGGCGGCCTCCTTGGAGGATTTCACAGCCTTGGAGACCAGTGTGTACCAGTTCTTCTCCTCCTCCTTGGCGCGTTTCTCATGCTGCTGCACAGTGTCCACCATTGTGGAGTCTATCATGACTATAAAGTTGGAAATTGTGTGAATATTACGTTAATATAAGCCACTTTAGCGGGCAGGAGACTTACATTCGGCCAAATCCATGCTAAATAGACTGACACAACTGCCCCGGGACCTGCGATCATGTAGAGTGGCCTCCAGCTGGGCGGGCACCTCATTTAGATCGACATCTGATATATCTTCACAAGACTTGTTGGCCTCGGCGGCTTCCACATTGGTTAATAAGGCGGCGGAGCTTACTCTACGCATTTTTAATATTTTTTTTGCAGATAAGTTTTCGCTTCGCGTCTTTGGTTTAAAATTAGGGATTGCTGATAAATATAGCAAAATATCAATATATCGATATATCGATATTTGAAGCACTAACTAAGCAGAGTTGCCACATCGATGGTGGTCACTCTAGCTATTTTCGCGATTTCAAAAATTTAGCTTTATTTTAAAAACAAATATATTTCAACGGAGTAAGTCTATATTAATTTGTTGGGAATCTTTCATTTAAAACTAGCCATCCATGAACTTAATGTCAGTATTTTCAGAACGAATTGTTCACAACTTTGTACGCCGTTAACGTAGGCAGCCCTCTATAATAATATTTCCCACACGAAACAGTAAAAAAAAAAACTATTTTTCAAAATTGAATACCAAAAAAAAAACCTCAGAAAACACAATGTTTAGCATATATGAAAACACTTTGCGATTTGTCACCCTAACCGCGGGCTGTTTCTACCCGGCTTTCGTTTCATTCAAATTCCTAAACGCCCAACAGCAGCGTCCCAATGGCAATGAGAGCAACGAAAATCTAAGTATCTGGCTGACTTATTGGATCGTGTACGGTGTCTGGTCTGTGTTTGACGTACTGTCCATGGACCTTGCGGATACTATACCGTTACTGGGCGAGATGAAGCTGATCTTCGTGTGCTGGCTACTGCCTTCTATTGGTGGCGGCAGTCAGGTGATCTACGAGGAATTCCTGTATTCCTTTTTTAGCAACAATGAACGAATCATCGACCATACCCTTGTCGATGCAACGATTGGGGTTGTTGGATTCATGGACCGAATGCTGCGCACTTGCATGAGCCATATAATGCGGGTTGTAGATGATTATCTGCTAACCCGCGGTTTACGTCAAGATCCTGCTGTCCAGTTATTACCGCCCAGTGTCGACGAATTTTTGGCCAATATGCAGATGGAAAGGAAGCCAAAGCAGGGAAAAACAGAAGACCTGGCCAATACCATTGAGAAGGTTCTGGTTGAGGAGACAGGAAAGGTTGATGACAACTTATCGGTGGAAAATTTAAAAGTGCTGAATAAAACCGAGCCCGAAGAACTGGTCTTTAAGGAGATAATCTCAGAGCGCAAAAAGAAACCGAAAACATTGCCGAAACCCGTAAAAGGCCAGTCACCTTCCCTCGGTCATGGGAAATTGGATCTTAAGACGATCGCCAATCCAAATCACTTTGCGGTTTTGGCCAACAACGAAACTGAAATAGAGTAGTTTCAAGTAATTATAGGACTTACCCTTTGGCTTTGTTAAAACCAGATAGCTGTAGGATTCCAACTTAACTAAGGCTTTATATCCAAATTCCAAATGTTTATTCACTTTTTTAACGCTCCCTCTCAATATGTTTATTAAAATTTGGATCAAAATTATATCAATCGTGGTTTTTTTTCTAGATGGTTTTCCTTCTGGGTGTTTTTATTAAAATTTATATCCAAATTTGAAATGGTTATTCAGTTTTTTAACGCTCCCTCTCAATATGTTTATTAAAATTTGGATTAAAATTATATCAATCCTGGTTTTTTTTTTAAGCTGATTTTTCTTCTGGGGGTTTTTATTTAAATTTGAAATGGTTATTCACTTTTTTTTAGTTTTAAATAAAATAAATCATAATCTAGCTTTTTTTTCTAGCTAGCTTTCTTTGGGCATCACTGTCTTGCGTCGCGGTGGCTTTATGCGACGATCCGGCAACGCCAGCGCCAACAACTCAGCAAACGAATCAAAAAAACAGCTGCGCTGTTTGCATTTAATTTGTTTTTAATATAATAAATTTTATGAGATGATATGCCGACTCTGTCTGGAGGATGCTGAGCACGGTGTGCCCATTTTCGGGCAGGAAGCGGCGGCGGCGACCATGCAACCGGCTCTGCTGATCGAGCGGCACCTGCAGCTGGTGGTGAGTTTTCTCCTCCCCCTTGAAAAAAAAGAAGAAAAAAATGCAAGAAAAGAAAGGAAACCCTTTTTCTAACCCTTTCCCCCTTCTTAGCTGGCGGCCAATGATGCCGTGTCCACCAGCCTGTGCCACCGATGCTGGCAACAGTTGGGCGACATTGAGCACTTTTGCTCGATGGTGGCGGAAAAGCAACGCTCGCTGCACCGCTCCCTGCAGCTGAAGACCGAGATGCCCGAGCTGCCGGAACTGGCCGAACCGGAACCAGAGCCCGCCATGGTGGTATGGAACACGGAGACCACCACGCCCATTGAGCCAAAGCTGGGCTTTGAGGGTGACGATATCAAGGATCATATACTATGCGAACCGGTCATCGATGCCATGTCCCCTGGCGATGACAAGGACAGCGATTATGGCGATACCTTTGAGCCGGACTTTGAGCCTGCCGGCGGCTATCAATCCGAAGGTGAGCTAGAGCCCAAGCCGGATCCGGTCAAGCCACGCCGCCGGGGCAGGCCGCGCAAGACGCCGCTGCAGCAGACACAGCAGATCATCAAGCGGAAATATGAGAAGCGCCCCAAGCCGGCCGCCAAGCAGGAGTTGTCACTACGCGAGTCACGGGCACGTTTGAGAGAGCTGAAGCGCACCAGTAACGAGGAGGATGAGGAGGAGGATGAAGATGATGAGGAAGAGGAGGAGGTGGAGGCGGAGAAGGAGAAGGAGATCATGACGGCGGAAGGTATGGCAAAGCCCAAGCCCAGTGGCAAGCGTGGCCGACCGAAGATCAAAAAGGAACCACCGGGCGATGATGATATGGAAGCCCCTGTCAAGCGTAGCAGCATCAAGGAAATGGATGACTATATAGCCGCCAATGTGAAGCTGGATTGTGCCCTATGCGCTGCCCCTCTAGAGGACTTTAATGATCTCAAGCGTCACTTTCGTGTGGAGCATGACTGTACGGGCTTTGTCAAGTGCTGCAATAATCGTTACAAAAAGCGGACACTGTATGTGGATCACCTGCATTGCCACAAGGATCCGCAGTATTTTAGCTGCCAGAGTTGTCGCAAGAACTTTCTCAATCGGAATAGCCAGGTGATGCATATGCTGCGCTTCCATTCGCAACAGCAGGAGCTGGTCCATCAGTGTGCCATTTGTGAGGCGCGTTTTGCCAAGAAATTTCTGCTTACCATGCATCTCAAGGGGCACAAGGGCACCGAACGGCCCGAAGTGTGCGAGGATTGCGGCAAGACGTGAGTGCTTAAATTAAGGGGTTTTATCCGGGTTTTGAAACATCAAAAAAACGGCACTTTTTTGAAACTTTTTTATATAATAGTACAGAGAGTTAGGAATGTTGTCCGAAAATTTCAAGTCGATCGAAGCAAAACTGTAGGAATGGGAGAAATTATGGAGAAAATATGCCCAAAATTTACGTAAAAAGTAACACTTTTCATGAAAAACGCTACCAAAAATTCAATTTTTAATTTAAAAAAAAAAAACCCTTCGTTCAAAGACAAGCCAGACATATTTTGGTTTTTTGATTTCAAATAAAAATTGACGAAGATATCCTGCCTACCGTAAGGATATAATTTTTTTTTTGGGTTAAGTTTAACCTTCTCTCAACGGCTCATTTGTCAATATTTCTTGTTTAAATTTTTACAGAATTTAGTTCAAACTTTTGCACACTTTTTCTAGACATGTTTTTCTTGTCTCTGAACGAAGGATTTTTTATATCTTCAATTACAACTGATTTTATAACCTAAAATATGCCCAAAATTTACGTAAAAAGTGACACTTTTCATGAAAAACGCTACCAAAAATTCAATTTTTAATTAAAAAAAAAATCCTTCGTTCAAAGACAAGCCAGACACATAAGCTAAGAGAAAAATGTTGGTTTTTTGATTTCAAATAAAAATTGACGGAGATATCCTGCCTACCGCAAGGATATAATTTTTTTTTTTGGGTTAAGTTTAACCCTTCCTCAAGGGCTCATTTGTCAATATTTCTTGTTTAAATTTTTACACAATTTAGTTGAAATCTTATATATTAATGTAGAATAAATGAAATTTGCAAAATTGTCATAGGATCTTTTAAAAAAAATTCTGGAAAATATGCCTTTTTTTTTTTTTTTGAGGTTCAAAACCCGGTTAACCCCTTAATGTTTAATCTTTAACTCTTTACTCTTTACTCTTCTCTCTCTTAAAACCTCTTTAGATTCCGCACCAAATTCGAGCTAAGTGCCCATGTTAAGCGCATGCATGCTGCTGATTTTACACCCATTATTTGTGACATTTGTGGTACACATTTCCGTTCCAAGGCAAATTTTCTTATACACAAAAAGGCTTTGCATCCGGATGGGCCCGTGGCGGAGGTTCAGTGTACCCTATGCGGCCGCTGGCTGCGGGACGAGCGTAGCCTGCGCAAGCATCTTGCTAGACACGATGATCGTGACGGTGACACTAAGTACCGATGCCTGCTCTGTAATGCAGAGAAGTCATCCCGTGCCGCACTCAGCAGCCACATGCGGTACCATCACTCCGCCAAGCGTCACAAATGCAGTCTCTGCGACAAGGAATTTAAGCTGCCCCGAGCATTGGCTGTGAGTTATTTGGAGAAGAAATTCTAGTTGGGACACTTTTAATAGCCTTTCTTTTGTAGGAACACATGGCCACCCATACGGGCATTGATCTGTATCAGTGTCAGTTCTGTACGCGCACTTTCAAGTCGCATGCCAACATGCACAACCACAAAAAGAAGATGCATCCGAATGAGTGGGTGCGCAAGTATTCACAGCCCAGCAGCAGTCTAGCCCAAGGGAACAGCAACATTAACACCAGCACATCCTTAGCTTTGGCTCCACCACCAGTTCCGCTGCAGCCTCCTCCATCACAGACAACTCTTCCCACGACGACGACAACAACGGGTGGTGTCCATCTTCTAACCGGCATGGCTGCTCCTTTGACCATTGTACCCAAATCCCTCATTGAAATACCCGATCCCGAGGGCTTTGACTTTGCCAGCAACAGCTCCGTGTGCCCCACACCCGACTGAATGTGTGTGTGTGTATAAACCATTCCCTTTCCAGGGGATATTTATGTATAAAAATCGTACAAATAAATTTCGTGTAATTGCACTGTAGATTTTCCTTTAACAAAAAAAAAACCTCAGTTCTAAAGGTGTCTTAGTTTAAGGTTCATCTTCTGCCTCTTCGACTTCATCATCATCATCATCATCTTCGTTCTCGTTCTCCGTTAGGATGGTGCGTATCTTCATCAGCAGCTCCTTTTTGACTGCATCCGGGACCAGGGTGCGGGCCTTGGGTGTCACCTCCGTTACCAGCTGCTCCACGGTGAAGCTATTGTTGGATCCCTTTTCTAGGAGGATGGAGCGGCAAAGTAGACGCACTTCGTCCCGCCAGCCGCACTCTGTTAGACGGCTGCAAAGCAAGTCCTTGATCTTGGAGCGGTCGCCGGTTAGCATGGTGAATTGGTCCACAGCATTGGAGACGGTCATGCCGGTGGGGGAGGTGAGCGGGATTCCCAGGAAAATTAAATATTTTTGTATATATCAAACTATTTTGCTTGGCTTTGAGTGTGCTAGTTTGCAGTTGAAAATGGCGAAAAAGTTGGGGTGAAAAGCGGATTTTGGCTGGATAAAAGACTGGTCACACTTGAATGGTGAATAAAATTGGGGAAAGGAACAAAAACGTAGTGCTAAAGAATACGTTTTTTTATTTTATTTATTTTAAAGAGTTAAAAGTGATAATTAAAAAAATAATTTCAAATATAAATTTAAAAACAGGTAAAAAATACATTAATTTAAAGGAGCGAAACTCTGCTATTTAATGTTAGGTTTCTGGCGCCACCTGGCTAACAAATTGTTCTCTGTTAACCCAATGTTAATTTAATGTTAACGAGCAAAATTCTGTTAACGAGAGAATTTCTATGTTAACAACATACAGTTGAAATTCAGAGTGACCAGCGAGAATATATCGAAAATATATCAAGCAAAAATGCCGCAATTGCGGGCAAAAACATTTCACCATATAATAGTTTTCATCAACATCCCTGTTGTTATTGTTATTTCTAAATTTGTCGCGCGCTCGAGTGCATCGAACGAGTTTCCGTTGTGGGTTCAAAATCCGACGTCTTACCGGGCCAAAATTGAAAAAATAAGCAAAACAAACGAAAAGTTTTCAATTGAAATCAAAACACAAAAATACGAAAACATACGAAACAAACTATTTTTTTAACGTTTTTTATTCTTTGGCGGCCAGCAAAGAGTTGTGTGTGTGTTATCCCCACAAAGATTTGGATAAATAAAGTGGAAGTTCAGTGGAAGTTCAGTGGAAAAAGGGAAAAACCATCGCCCCCGCTCTCTTTCTTTCTTCCTCTCGCCCGCTCGCTCTCTTCGTTCAAGTGCATTTCGCGTTTGCGTTTGCGTGTGTGTGTGTGTGTGTGTGTGCCAAAATGACAAGTGCAAAAGGAAGATGCAACAAAATTAAGCGCAAATAGCTAATTATTAAATTAACCAGATATTGGAGTTTCGTAAAAAATTCTCTGTGCGATTTGTTTTTGTTTTGTGTGCCTGTGTGCGTGTGCAACTATTTGTTTGTGTGAGTGGATTTAAATCAAGAAAAATTCAAATAATCAAAATCACATTTTTTCAAAATTTTGAAAAATGCATTTGACATTTTGGCCGCACTACGTAACGTTGTTTTTTTTTTAATACTATTTTTTACGTGCATTTGTGTGTTGCAGCTGACGTTTTCCCCACATCCTCCCTCAAAAAAAAAGAAATAACGGAATATCTAACTGAAAAGCCAGAAAATGAGGAAAAGCAAATCAACAGCTGCCAAGTCTTGAATCAACAACAACAAAAAACCGGCAAATTCTTACATTAAAGTGAACAAAAACCGTGCTAAAGGCGTTTTAACCCCCCCCCCCCCAAAAAAAAAGGCACCCAAAAAGCCCTTAAAAATATACAAAATTTAAATAGAAGCAGAGCTTGTGTATTTGTGTGAGTGTCTTACAATAAAGTAAGAAAAAAAATTGAAAGAATATAGCAAAGATATGATAAAGTGAATCTAAAACAAACCACAAAGCCAAACAAAAAATTAACTTCCAAAGGAAATACTTAGAAAACAAAACGAAAAAAAAGTGTGCATTTGCGGCAGAGCATGGATATCGCCCCAGCCCCATTGCCATCGTCATCGGTATCGATATTGACTATCGGCTATCGATCGCTATCATCGGTAATCGCAAACGCTGGACGCACCAAATGAGCGCCAGCCGAATGCTACAAAGATGCCACCGCTGCAACGGGACCAATTGAAGTGAGTACCGTAACCCACCGCCCCCTCCCTCTGGCAAGGATATAGCCACTGAGAGATCACCCCTTTATTCTATAAATATACCCACCATTTATCGAAAAAGCATCGATATTTTTATATCGAAAAATATTTAACTAATGACACTTTTTGGGCTAGAGGATTAATTATAGTCAAGTCTGGGGATAAAATATTAGTATTTTTCCCTTGCTTAATTGTTTTTAATAAAATAAAAACCATTATCTATAATTTTAAAGAATTTTTACACATCAAAGTATAGTAAATTCTGTTCAATAAACTTGAAATTTGCTAAAAATATGATGAAAAATTATTATAAAAAAAAAACTAAAATAATTCAATAAAGCTATATATATTTTAAGTGCTTTAATTAACTTATTATAAATAAATGAAGAACAAATTTTAAAGATCAAAGCTTAATACATAATGTTAAATGGAAATTCATGCAATTTCCACAAATTCAAACACATTTTGAGTGCCTCTCCCTTTGATATTATTTAATCTAGTTGAAAGTTTTTATTTAATTATTAATTGGAAAGAGCTAAGCCCCATTTAAAGTTCAGTTAGTCAACGTTTATTTAATTATTTAAGCGCATAAATGGCTGCAGGAATTTGCGCAAAAATCGCTCAACACTTTCCGGCCTCAAATGATGACATTATAATTGGCCAATGATGGGGCTTGTGTGTGCGTGTGTGTGTGTGTGTGTGGAGGTTGCCTTATAGACTGGGTTAAGTTTAAGGGTTTAAGGGTGTTTGGTGTTTGCTGTTTGGTGGGTGGCAGCGGCTCTTGTCGTTTGCCATTTGCCTTTTGCTGCGTTTTTTTTATTCTTGTTTTTTTTTTTTTTTTGGGTGGCAAGAACAAAGCCCAGTTCGTTGGCCTGGCCGAGATATGTAACTCCAGGCGGAGTGGAGTTCGAGTTCCGAGTTCGCCGCTCTCTGTTTATGAATGAAACGCAACAAGGAAGCAAAAGCCAGCGCGCGCAAATTCAACCAAAAGCAACAACAACAACAAGAGCGAAAGAGAAAGAGAGCTGGAGCGAGAGAGTGTGAGCCGCAGCTAAGAGAGTAAAACGAAAAAGAAAGACAAAAAAAAAATAAAATAACAAAACGTACGCGCTCTCTTCTTGCCTTCCCTCTTTCTCTCCCTTTCTCCCGCACGCGAGCGAGTTCATTGACCTTTGCTATTGAAATTTTTGGGAACTCACACACACACGCGCAAACACACGCACACTAGCGCATGCAGCGCTTATTTACACATTGATAAACAATCGCTGATGCTGAAATGTCGATGAAATGACTATGATTTCGATGCCACAAAAAAAAAAAGAAAAAATGAAGCACTTTGCTTGGGAATACCCTATCCTTTTCTCCCTTCCGGCTTTCTCTTTGGGGGTTTTTTTATGAAATGTCCTTAGTTTGTATATAGATTTTTGGTGTGCAAAGGGTATTTAAGTTGTTGTTTTTTAAGTAAATAAATTCATAGATATTTGTTGTTCCAAATAATTGAAAACTTAAAGAAATTAATATACATACATTGAATTAAGTGGTTAATTCCTAGGAACTTATTAAAATTATTATAATAATAAAATATAACAGTTATAATAATTAATTATAAACAATTTAAATTGAATAAATAATTTATACAAAAGTCAACTTAAGTAATAATAATATAAAAATAATATATAATTAACTGAGCCAAGTTCATAACCATTTTTGAAGCCAAAAAATAATAACATTTATTTATATTTATATTTATTACTTAGGATTTATAATAATAACAAAGACAATTGCTTGATTTAACAACAAAATATTTATATAATAATTTTGCAAAACATTTAAAAATATTAATAATAATTAAAGAGTGATAATACTAATTATATTAATAATAAAAAAGTTCTAAGAAAGTTCTAAAAGTCATTCAGTTGTACCTGTAGATACTACCTATATCTGTAGATACTTGCTGTTTCTGTATGTAACTTTCCCTGAAGTTCTAGATGCAGTTACTTTGAAATGAAAATGATACTAGTAAAGAAAAGTAAATTCATTACTAAATAATTCCAGGCTACTTACTATTTAGAGATTATTTAGTTTATATATTTTTCAGCCTTTGTAATAAATTCAGCTAGCTAATATTTTTCCTTTTATAAAATCCATCTATAAATGAGCTTGAAATATATATTTAATTTATTTTCAATGAATTATATAAGCTTGAGGTATATATCTTTAATAAAATATATCTTTTATGATATATATCTTTGAGGAAGCGTATTCCCAGTTCGTCTCTGAATCGGGATCATGACGTTATTGGCTTGGTTTCTTCTTCCTGGTTGGGTGTTCGCTCCGCTCGTGTGAGTGTGAGTGGGGATATGAGTGTGTGTGTGAGTAGCGGGTGGCTTGTTGTTGTTGTTGCTGTTGGTGGAACCAAACGCACGATAACGACGAGCGCCTGGAACTTGGCGACTGTTGCCTGCTCTGGGGGATTGGGGGGGAAACCAGGAGACTTGGGAGAGCCCAGAGGAACCCGGGGGAAACTTGGGGGTGCTCCCAGAGGGTGTAGCGGGTGTGTGTGTGTGGCGAAGGGAGGTTAAGGTCTGGGCATTGTTTTGCTTTTGCTCCGTTCCGTTGCGTTCCTTGCTTTACGACTGCCGCTGATGCCGCCGCTTGTTACCAAGTCCCAAATGGCTCTATATGCCATTGTATCTGTGTGTGTGTTATATCTATGTGTATGGGTGCGTACGTGAGAGGCCAATGACCAAAAATGTAGTGACAAGGGCGTCAGAGAGATTCCAACAAATTTTCGGCGTATATTTTTCGCCTTTACAGCAGAAGAAACAAGGAAGAAGCTAAAGCAAACCAACAACAACAAAAATAAAGGGGCAACGCTTTATTCTGGTTTTGTGTCGGTTTTTAATGTTGTTGTATCTCTCTTTTTTTTCGGTAGAAATGGTAGTGGGAATGGGATTGGGTTTTGGGAAATGGCAGCGGAGCCACCACTTTGCCCAGTCCAGCAGAGGTACAAGCTCAGACACAGATACAGATACAGAGATACAAAGCGTTTTGGGAAACCTTCAAATTCGGTTTCAATGTCATGTAACCCCCGTTTTACATGGCAAACACACGCACAATCACACTCACATACACAACACACGTGCAAGCCAAGGGTGGAAACTGGGCGCCCAATTTATGGCAAT
This sequence comes from Drosophila bocki, assembly GCA_008042715.1. Classification (NCBI taxonomy): domain Eukaryota; kingdom Metazoa; phylum Arthropoda; class Insecta; order Diptera; family Drosophilidae; genus Drosophila; species Drosophila bocki. The sequence continues at coordinate 106,775 of VNJY01003658.1, forward strand.
ACTCTCGAAAAACAAATGAAAAAAAGAAGATAGAAATACCCATGCACAAAAAATGCTTAACAAATTCTAGTTACAACAGCTGTCATATTTTTCAAAAATAAATATAATTTCTAGCTGGACACCCTTGGTTTTTAAATTGTTTTTTCAGATGAGATAATAGATAATTAGCATTTCAAAATATACAATTTAAAAATCTATTTAAATCTATCTTATTATATTTTATTATATAGACTATTATCAAATAAGTAGAGCAGAAAATTGCTATATGTTTGGATCTGTTTCGATATTTAAGGGAAAAGTTTATAATATAAATCGATATTTATTGTAATTAATTTTTATGTGCTAATTTTAATTATTTAAATCGTTAAATATTTTGAACAAATATAAGATAATTAAATTTAATACACTTTTACAGATATTTTTTCCATTTCTATTATATTTTTCAAAATTTGTATTTCGATCATTTCGATATTTTAAAGCTTAATTGTATATTTTTGATTTATTTCAACAAATTAGTCAATATTTTTGTAATGATATATTTCTTAATGCCAATATTTTAAAGTTGACAAATTGTTTATATTTAAAATTTCGATATATTAAAGTTTTCAATATTTTCAATTTCGATTTTTTTTTTCGATATATCAGAACTTTTTTCTTTGATATAACTTCTTATTTAATTATTATTTGTTAATTATTTCTCGTTTAAGAATTAAGAATGACCTTAAAATGCATAGAACTATCATTTCTATAATCCCAATACTTCATATTTTAAGGGATTATGTTTGTGTCTGAGTCTGTTGCCAAGCCCTAACATAATGTACATTCTCAGACTTGACTTTGCGATGACTAAGCGATGATGCTGCCCATTCAATTTTCATAGTTCCTACAATAGTTTTGCTAGAGCTTAATATACCACCTTATCGTTTTTGTTTCTGTTTCATTTTCATTACATTTTGTTTCAAACCGATTCGTTTCGTTGTGAATTTCCTTTTGTTTCTTATTTTTGTTTTTTTTTCCTTGCATTTTAATCAATGCCAATGAACTTGAGGTTTATTTAGCGCGTATACAATAACTCCCTTGGGAGCTCAGGTGGGTGAAGCACCTGAGAGTACTGAGAAAACACAACTCTGGCTTATCAGTTTTTGCCGTTCCATTCCACGCGTTGCTATCGGAGAAATGAAACGTAAGGGAAAGGAAAGGAATTCTCCTTATCTTTCAGTTTGTCGCTATAGACTTTTTCTTTTAGCTATTTGATAAGGGGAGAGAGAGAAAGGGGGGGCCGCATACATACGTAATATACAATATAGTATAAATCCCCATAGGGTCAGTGCCTCGATAAAGTTCTTTTTCACTCCCTATCGCCAAGTCGGGCTCTTCCCCTTGCTTGAATATATATTTACCACTTACTCCCTCTTTTCACCCTCTTTGTCACGCGCTTTTCTCTATTCCCTTAGTCATGATTACTAATTATGTGCTGGTGGGATTGATTGCCTGCCCTCCAGCTTCCCTCAAAAGGAGCCAAGCACTATACTTTACCTTACCGTAAAGGATTTCTAACCCATTTCCGTTTTGTTTCCATTGTTTCTATTGATCTTGACCTGCGGTACAGTTTACTAAGTATCTTCACTTAATTCTTTGACTATTTTTATGGTTTTTAATTAGAGTTTTAACTTGGTTTAACTTTGCCTTAAATTTACCAAGAATTTTATATAAATTGATAATAAGCTGCTGATTTTTCTACCATTAGACCTCAACATTCAGCTGAGTTACCACTCAGAAGATGCTAGAACTATTTGGGAATTATAGTGTCAGGCGTGTCATTATTTTTTATTATTAAATATTAATTATTTATTATTAATTATGATTTGTAGTGTCGAAAATGAATCCTTCACAGCGTTACTTCTGACTGAAATTAAAATAATACCCTGCAAAGGGTATAAAAAAAAAGGTTAACAAAAAACTGGCGCCATTTGCAGTTGCAAAACTCGTCGAGTGTTGAGAGCTGTGGAGCTGTTGGAATTTTCAATCCGACTTCCGCGTGGATTGCACTTTGCCAAACCCGAATGAATCATCCACTCCTGGGTCACAATTGGACACCTTTTCAGTTCACCCGATATTTGCTGGACTTACACTTACTCTTGCTTATATATATGTACATATATATTCGGCCAAATTGGCACTTTTATTTGCGTCTTCTTTTTCGCAAGTTGAGCAATTTCTCGGCCGCTTTCTTTGGCCAACAAAAAATGTTAAATGAAGTGATCACGTTGCAACCTTTGGACTGGCAACTGGAAAGATGTAAGAATCGGATGATCTGATTATCTGATGAACTGATAATCCTGAGAATCTAGAGAGTTATAAATGGAAAGCTAAAATGATATCCCAAGTACAATCTCTTGCCCTTCCTGGCCAGAGTTTCACCATTTCACTTCCACTTCATTTGCCCAAAATTTCACCAACTCTCCTCCGGGTTGTTGACTCGTTCGAGTGCGGAATACAAAAAGCCATTACTCAGCTTTGCTCTTTTCCAGCAAGAGGGTTTATTAGCTCAGCCAAGAGACAACTATAGCTTTTAGGGGGGCCTTGAAAAGTTGGGGAAATATAAAATTAGATTTTTAGATTTTTCAGATATATATTCTCAGTAAAACTTGAATTATCCAATGGGTATTAAAACAAAAGGAAGTTAAAAAGCAAAGTTATTATTATTATTATTCAAAGATATTAAATCCTAGAAATAAATTATTTAAGCATATTTGATTTTAGGGAAATTATTTTGCAAAATATCTAACACATTTTAGAATGTTTTTACACCTAATAAAATTTAAAAATTAAATTAAAACAATTAAAATTAATTATACATTTATATATTTATGATATAAATTCAATATTTCTACAAGTCTTACAATCTTGATATCATATATCATTTTCTATATAATAATTCCATTATTTATACATCTTTGTATGTACAAAAAATCAACAAATAGTAGACTCCATAAATAATTAGATAAGCAGGTACATAAATATGATACCGTGAGACTCAAATGTTGTTTAAGAACTTACTTGTTAAGCCTATAAACCATATTTGTATAGAGTGTTTGAGACTGTTATCGTAGAAGTTGGGGCTTCTTTGTATATTTGTATATTTATTTTTTTTGTTGGTTTGTTATTTTTGTGTAACTGGCGAATAGTAATAACAATTCGCCCACATACACACACATACATACACTCGGGCACATGTACGCCACGAAATAGGTACAATGTTCGTTCAATGACCTTTTACTTTTACACTATTCCCATTACCATTCCGCCCCCTCGGTGCTTTCGCCCCTTTCTCCACATTTCTCCCCCATTTCCCTCCCATTTCTAACCATTTCTCCGTCTCTTTTGGCGAGCGGAGATACAACGTACGGTTAAATTAGTCAGTTCACTTTTGCGATGATGTCTGCCGGAATTGCGTAATCCGTTCCAATAATGACGTCAATTCCAGTCGAAGTCCGACAAATCAAATGCAAATTGCAAAAATGCACTTAAATAAAGCAAAAAATACCACCAAGGTTTCTAAGAGTATTTATAAACTTAAAACAATGAATTTAATGACAGCCAAATAAATGTAAAATATTAATTTAAAAATATAATTCAGTTTAATAATTTAAAAGGTTAAAGGATATGGAAGATAAATAAACAAATATAGGAATGAATATGAAAGAAAGAAATATATAAAAATATAAATAAAAAATAAATATCATTTAAAATTATATAAAAAAGGATACAAAACCAAATTTTAAAAATATATATATTACAAGAAAAGTATACTAATTTAAAAAATTAAAAACAAATCAATATATAATTAATATTTTTTTTTTTTATAAAAATCCCAGCCAAAGATATGAGAAAAGATTGAAAAATGTTAATCGTCAAGTTGAAGTTGAAGTTGCTCCACACACAGATACTCGCTTACACACACACACACATGTACTCTCGCTTGGCGCACAGAGCCGCAGAGAGCGAGGGAGAGAGAGCTCGCTCTCCAAAAGGGCACGTTCGGTGTGAATGACCGCCAACTAACACACATTTGTGAGCGCGCTAAAACAAAAGCAAAAAGCAAAAAACCAAAACGAAAGAAATAAAACCTCAAAACGACGGCAGAGGCAGTGGCCAGCGGACAGCGACGCTGACGGCGGCAGAGGAAGCGAAGCGTCGTCGTCGGGGGCAGCCAGCAAAACAACAAAAACAAAAACAGAAACAGTGCAAAGCAAACAACAAAAACAACTGAAAAGTAAAAATACAGCACAGCAGAAAGTTGCAGCATTTGCTGCTGTTGTTGTTGCTGCGGCTGCTGCTGCTGCACACCCAACACGTGTGTCGATTACGTTTACGATTACGTGAGTCAGCAGCGTTCGGTAAATTAAAACGATATTTAATTTGCCAATCAATAAAACGTGTCGTGCTCATAAAAAATGAGTAGTCTGAAATTAAGGAATACAATGAAAGAATGCATGCAATTTGCGAATTTAACCATTTGGAAATCAACCTTTAGGAATTTCCCATGGCTCATTACAGTACCAATAAAAACTGCCCATTAACCGAAATTCAGATTAAACAGAAATGAGAAAGAAACTTCATATTGTTTTATGTGTTAATAAAATTAACAAAACACTTTTGTCGCCTGCACCGACTTGCATATGCGAGCTTATTTTTGCTGCCTGTTATTTATACATTTGTATTCACTGTACAGTCGTCAACAGTGGAGATTGCTTTTGTTATTATATTTGTTGTTGTTGTTGCAAGAATAAATAAACAAGCCACAGAGTATAAAAACAATAACAACAGCAGCGAATAAAAATAAAAATAATAAGAAAGAGAAGGAGAAAAGCTGAGGGAGAAGCAAAGAAAAGAAAAAACAACGAAGAAGAACCGGCAACCGGTCATTAAACCCTAAACAAGAGCGAAAGCAACAACACAATAGCGGCAGCGACGCCGACCGCGCCGTTGACGGCGATAGAACATTGACACGAATACAACAGCAACAGCAACAACTGAAACCAGAAGCGTTATGAAATACCCAAAGCGAGCGCGAGTGGGGAATGGGGGGAAATGGGGGGGCACTAACCGGCATTTTCTCTTCCAACTCAACGGGGCTCTTTTTGCTGCTGCTGCTCGCTCTTCCTATCTCTTGCTCTCTTGTGCCAAGCAAAGGCAGGTGAACGACCGACCTAGCCATTTGTTTTCCTTTTGTGTGAGAGAGCCGCCGCCGAGTGTGTGTGTGTGTGCGCACTAGTGCTTGTGTTGGTGTGCAGTTGGGATCAAGTGAGTCATTTTTTTTACGGCCGCACGAAATTACTTTTGATTTGATTTCATTTGTTTGCCTTCTTTTAGCCATGCTTTTAACCTGGTGCTTCTGCCGTTGCTTCTTCTTTGGCTTGCCTCGATTTTCGTGAACTTCCTTGTTGCCGCACCCACACATGCTCGCACATGCTTACGCACTGCTTCCCTCTCGCTTGTCCCTCTCCCACTGCTTTGCATTGGTGCAAATAAGAAATTCTTTGCTGGCTTATCATAGACAGAGATAGAAAGCTCGGAGAGAGCTATGCGAAATAAATTCATACATAAATTCATACACATGTTCCTTAGAGTGGACCAGCTGGCAAAATCAAGTAACTCCACAGCTAAAATGTTTATGTAATCAAAATTTAGTTTAAATTAGGTTTATAAGCTTATGAATGCCTACCTAATTTAAATTAATATCCAATGAGAAAATATTAACTTAAATCAGTACAGAGATGGTCCACCCCAAATTTACAAATACGCGGAACAACAAAAACAGATCTGCGATTCTTTCACTCGCGCCCTCTCGCTTGCTCTAGCACGCATGCTGACCTTGACTGTGACTTTCATAAAATTGGTCGTTGCTGTTGTTGTTGTCGTCATTCTTCTTCTTCTTGTTTAGTTTTTTCTTTTTGTTGCTGTCGCTCTTGAGCTTAACCATTGTTATTGTTCTTTTTGCTGGTGGTCTTCTTTAGTCGTTTATGAACTTAATTCGACTCTTTGAATATGAACATGTGTACATAGGTACATATGTACATACATACATACTATGTACATAAAAAAATATGTAGACGCACCGACTTAACCGTTAGTCTGCTGCTTTTTGGCCTTATCATTTGTGTATTTCAAGTAGAATTTTAAAATTATTTATTTGTGGTATATTTCCTGCCTATAAAATAATTATATAAATAATTAAATTCTTAAATTTTTTTAAATAGAAAGATATTTTATTTATTTTATTTTTAAATACTTAAAATGGATCATTTTGAGGATTAGTATTTAAGTATGTATTTCATAAATATGGAATTTTCCCCGCGTTTTCCACTGCCTCCTTCTTCGTCTATCAGGTAGCCAGTGATCGTTCTCTGGCCTCCTTTTCACTTGCTAATTGCTCAGTACACTCACACACCTTCAGCCTTTTACACACACTCACACCTAGATTTTGGCTAGCTCGAAAGTCAAAGCCCGAAAAAAAGAGATTTCTACCGTGGCGCTTTCTATAAGTTCACTGAACTTGCCCTCCAAAACCAAAAGCCAAATAAAACACTAAATACAATAACAACAAAAACACACACTAAAAAAAGGTGGCGAAGCGAAATTGCTAATAAGACGAAGCCGGCTAGAGCGAGAGGGCTAGAGCGTGGGAGAAAGAGAGAGAGAGAGAGAGAGGTGGGAGAGCGAGGGAGGTGGAACGCATTTGCTCAGCGGCGCGCATCAATTTCGAGTTCAATGTCAAACCACAAAAACGACAACGCCGCCGCCGCTGCCCGTGTCGCTGCCGCTGCCAACGTCGACGCAGTTGCCAAAGATACAGATGTGGAGAGAAAAGGGTGTGATTGTAGGTGGCATGTCAAGGAATAGCGGTAAATTCGTGCACTCGCATCACAGAATATTAAACACTGAGACATAAAACATTTGCCAAGCCTTAAAAAGAGGGAGTCAATTTCGTAAATATTTTATAAATATTATTTAAATATTTTAAAATTCAAAACAGTTTTCAGTAATTCTCAATTATTTAAGCTTCAATTAAATCAAGTTATCTTTTCATATTCATAAAATTATATAAAAAAAACGGGGCACCTGGAAAGGGGTACTTCTTTTTTTTCGCACTGTGTGGCAGTTGCGTTTGTGGAACGCGAAAGGTGCCGTGTTGTGGATTGTGTCTTGCAAACTGTGGACTGTGGGCAGCGACAGCGGCAGCGCTGCTGCGACTGCGGCGTCGACGTTAACATTGCCCGGAGGGCGTTAAACTTCACGGTCACGGCTTTTCCTTCTTATTCTCTGGCCTCCCCCTTCGCCACCTTCTTTGCCACTCCCCACGCTCTTTCTCCTGCCGCTTTCTCTTGCTCTCCTTCGCTCTGCATGTGATTGATGGCAACGTGACGCATTGCTGACCACTACGCACTCTCTATCCCTCTCTCTTTCTGTCTCCTAGATTCGCTCTTTCCCCCCTCCCCCTCCGCTATCACCGACCTGCTATCTCCCTCACTCATATTGCGTGGGGAAGAAGAGGCGAATGACCGATAAAAGCCAACCACGCGCCGAACTGATAAACCAGGCGGCAGCAAAAGCCAAAGAACACAGCGGGCCTAAGGAATAGGAGGAAAAGAAGCAGGAGGTGGAGAAGGAGAAATCAAAAAGCAAAGTGAAAAATCGGAAAAAGGCCTAGAAGAATCGGGTCCGAATCACTGTTACCAAGTGGCGAAAGTTGTAGATTAGGAAGAACCTGAACTAAACTAGACTGGCTTCAATTCTTTTAAAACCATCAACAATTCAAAATAATTAAAAATTAAATAATAATGAACAATAATTGCAAATGTCCTGATAATCAATCCCGGGAAACGGGTGTCTGGAATTATGTTGTACCACAAACACTCTGCATATTGCAGATTGCAGTCTGCATTGGCCGGGGCCAGAAAAGAGCGGTGAAAAGCGGAAAAACGGAGCAGACGTCGAGCATTCAACCCTAACCTCAGACAATGTTGAACTATGCACCCTACATTTTGCTTCCCCTAAAAAAAGGCAGTGCAAAAAAATAACTGCGAGTACAAAAGGCAGGAACAACAACAAGGGAAGTTGTCGAGTTGTTCACGAAGAGCAGGAGGACGAAGAAGAGGAAGAGGCATTCGGGAAAGGCCAACGACCAGCACACATTTCGAGCCGCAAGGAAGGAGGAGAAGGAGAAGAATAGGGAAAAGGACCGACAAGGAGGCAGCAAGCAGCGAGAGCGATGGGGAAGGGGGCGTGCGACCCTCGTCAACAGACAAGGGACAGCCCTATGGGAGCGAGCGAGAGGGAAACATCGTGCTAGCGAGTTCAACAACCTTTGGTGACCCTGAGAAGCGAGGTCAGCAACCCCTACGCTGTACGTGCATGTGTGCGTTTTAGTGCGCTCTCTTTCTCTCTCTCTATCTCCACTTCTTTCTCTTTGACAAACACACGGAAGGAAAGGGAACCGATTAGGGTGGTCCTCTCTTAGTATTAGAATTTGTTATATTTTTTAGAATTATTTATTTATTTTATTGTTGATAATTCATATTTTAGAAATGTCCTGACCGACGAAATATTAAATTACAGATTTAAAATAAAAAGCAAGTTCTTGGAAAAATCCCTTTAATAATTGTTTAGGTCAATAGGGATCAGTTTACAATTTCTTCTTGGGTGCATTTTCAAACTTCCTTGTAGATGAGGTCCACCCTGATGAACATTAGCCAGAGCAGAGAGCGAGAGCGCTATAGGGAAGCGATGGCAGCACTGCGTCAGAGCGAGAGGGATGGAGCAATGGATGCCTGGGGTAGGCAAACTTTGGATTTGATGCGTTTGTTTTTGCCGGTCGTTGCCCGAGTACGCCGACTTCTGCGTCGACTGCGACGCCGGCGACGACGTCAGCGCCCCAACTTTGGGGTCGTTGGTGTCGTTATCCTATATACCGAGAAAAATCTATTTTTATTTGCATGCCTTTGGCTTTGCCGCCTGCCTTGGTGTGTTTTGGTATTTTGGCGCTGCGTCGCGATTTGGTGGGGTTCCCGGGGGTTTGGCTTCAGGATATTCTACATATCCGTTTCTCTTCCTCTCCGGAATGAACCTGCCTCTGGGCCAGCTGGTTGGTGTTGTTCTTCTTATTCTTATTGCTGCACCCACCTTTAGGGGATGGAGTTGGGTTCGATTAAGTGGGCTCCTCGAGGGAGGCAGTTTGATTATCTAATAGAGTCATTGGGTTATTTCAACAATTATAAAGTATAAATTAAGAATTGTATCAAATTAATAATAACTAAATGTAAAAATTCCTATTTTCAACTAAATCTGCAGACTTGGTTTGTTTTTAGCTAGAAGTCTTGCTGTCGGTTTCCATTAATTTTTTTTTTTTACTGTCTGCGATCGCCAGACTATGCAGTTAATTTTGTTTTTATTTGCTCCTTCTATGTGCCTCTTCTTTTTTTCTCTCACTCTGCCGTATGTTACATATTCTTCCGCATTTTTGCTCTTGCCACCAAGAGAGTAAGAGAGAGACAGGGATAGGGAGGAATAGAACGAGAAAGATGGAATCCAAAGCAATGACCCGTGCTTGTGGGGGAATCATAAAACAGAAGGGGGAGGAGGAGAAGTGTCATCAGGTGCAAATGATTTGATTTGAGGTGCTGACAGGTCAGCAATAGTTAATAATTGTTTATTTATACTTAATTTAGGTTCATGACCCCGGAAAGCATTCCAAAACAAGTCGAATTTTATGAAATTATTTAAAAATAAAAGGTGAACATGCTTTAAAATATAAATATACAATAAAAAATAAAATATTAAACTTGTGAAAAAAAAAAATTAATTAAAAATAATATAATATAATATTATAATAAAATGTAATAAAATAATATATAACAGTGACAAAGCTTTAAATATTCATATTTAGTGTTTAGTAATATCAATCAAAAAATCAAAAAAACATTAATTTTGTCATAATCACTTCCGATAGTGGCATTTGTCCCATCGCTAATTGGGATGCTTAAGTGGGCGGTGCATTTGCAACAACAAATGAGTGACATTCCTCAACTAGCGAAAACCAAATGCAAAACTAACAACAACAAAATCAAAAACAAGAAAACAATAACAAACCAGCAAAACAATCAAAACCAAGTGGAAGAAGCAGCAGCAGCAGCCGAAGAAGGGGGGAAAGGTGAAGAGGAAGAAGATGAAGAGCAAATGCATGTGTCCATGAAACGTACTTTGTTGACCTTTCGCTGCTTGCTGCGCTGCTAACTGCGCTGCTCACACTCTGTCGCCGCTTCTTCCTCTTCTTTGGCTGCTTCTTCTTCTTCTTCTTCGCTGCTGTTGCACATTCGTTCGGCGGGGTTAATGAAACCGATTGACACACAAAAGTGCAGGCGCAACCAAAGAGAAATGAGCGAACGAACCCCCGAAAGAGAGAAGAGAAACCGGCCCCCAAACGAAAGAGAATCGCCCCAAAGAGAGCGTCCTCTCTCTCTCTCTAAACTCACCAATAACAGAGATAGGCGATTTTTCCCACAAAATAAATAAATTTTTTTTTACTTATTTTTGAAAAAACAGAACTTTTAAACTTGCTTTTATTAGTCACTATTTTAATTAATTTATTTATTTTATATTTTTGTGGGTAAATTACATTTTTAAAAAGCAACGGAAAAAATCGTTTAAGCGTTTTTAAAAATTTTTAACATATCGATAGCCACACAATCCCAGGTTCGGAACCTCGTTGAAACATTAACAGTTATGTTAACATAGCAGCGCCAAGCAGAGCACACATAGATGGCGCTGGCGAATGTTGGTGCTGGTATCGGCTAAAGTGGATTGTGTAAAAATGTTTGCAAAAAAATGCTTTAAAAAAATTATTACATTTAATAATGACAATTTTTATGCATTTACTGGCTCTGCATCCAAATTATTGTGGAATTTGTTCATTTTTTTTTATTATTTTAAATTAAAACCTAGAAAGTTGTATTTAAAACTTGCCGCCAGGTGTCGGCACTGCATGTATGTAAACAAGAAAAACACGTTTAATATTACAAATTTAAATTTAAGCTAATTTAGATGTTTGTTTGTTAACTTTTCTCTTAAATTAATTGAGCTTTCACTAACTATTTTCTTTTATTTGTGTTTTATTTACAGCCACCAACTATTTGTGCATTTGAACCGTGAACTACGGGTCAATAAAAATATTGACGGCTTTGATATTAACTTTATTGATCGATCCGATCTAAATCCAACCACAAGTCAAAACACTAAAGTTCGAACTAAAGACAGATTCAAGACTAGCGGCAACAACAACTACAACAATAATAATAACAACAACTTTACGAACAGCAGCAGTGGGAGAAACAAAGGGTGAGTTTTGAAAATAAAAGCTTATTACTTATTAGTTTGTATTTCTTTTATATGAATAAAATAAAAAATATCGTATATTGTGGGTAAATATAAATGTAAATTTATTCCAAAAATAGAGAACAATAATTTGTAAAAATTTACATGATATTGTCAAGTGTTGGAGTTGCGATATTGATGAATTGTTGAATTGTTGAGCGTTGGAATTAAGGGTTTTTGATTTGATTTGTTACGTGGTATTGTCAAGTGTTGGAATTGATGAATTGTTGAATTGTTGAGCGTTGGAATAAAAGTTTTTGACTTGATTTTTTACATGATATTGTCAAGTGTTGGAATTGATGAATTGTTGAGCGTTGGAATAAAGGTTTTTGATTGGAACCCAAACATAGAACCTGTTAGATATTTTCATGAAGTTATAAAGCATTGGAATTAAAGTTTAAATTGGCGAAAAGGCATAAATGAATGATTGAAGTGTTGTTGTTATATGGCATCATGAATTGTTGCATAGAGGGTGAGAACTATCGATATTTGCTTTGTAAAATATGTGTAATGCCTGGCCAAACACCGATATCTCTCCACCTCTTTAGTCTTATTCTCTATAGCCTTGTTAGGTTCTGCCCCTTAACGTCCTAGTTGCCATTCTTTGGCATCATGAAAAGGCAACAGAAAGTGCAGCAGGCCACAATGCCGCATAGGTAGCTGACAAACCAAGTTGCAATATATGTCTCCATGAATAAAATGACTAAAACCACTGCCAAGGCAGCGAAGACAATATCATGCCATTTGTTGTCCTCCTCGGCCGCAAGCTCTGGCTCAGGCGAAGGCGCAGGCGCAGCCAGATGCGAGTTCTTGAAGCGAAGACGACAACGACGATCCATGATTTTTTCAGTTTGTCCGCCCTCTGAGGAGCTGCTATTGCCATTGGCATTGGTATAGCGTCGTTTTTGACGACGATGAACGAATATACGCCGGCGACGGCGATCACGTAACTCCTGATCCGGAAAGCGACGCTGGCAGGCCTCGCGGCTGCAGCTTGGTACCAACATGTCTTCGGAATCGCTTGTCTCGCTGCTAGTGTCCTCGCGACGCCTTTTGTTTACCATCTTGGCTAGGATGTTGAGTCCCGTTAGAGCAAGATGAACAAGGAAGCGACACTGCAAAAAAAAAATTTCCTTAAGTCCCTTGGGAAAGTTTGTTTAAATGAAAACTGCACATAAACACACACAGCTATTATTTTTTTTATATCTTTTGCAGGGGTTTAATTAAACAACTTTACAGTGTAGGGATTTATAATAAATCCTTTAGTTTTTGTGATATAAATTTATATTTTTGGCAGTGGAGTTGGAGAAATATTTAAATTTGCCATGTTTTTATAGCTATTGCCTAAAAATATCGATGGTTATCTTAGCAGGCAGGTTTTTTTTTTTAAACCGAATTTTTCACCATATTTAACGGAAAGTAATTAAATGAGTTACGTTTTATATAATATTTATAATTTATATTACAATTTATATGAAATTTATATTCAAATTAATATGAAATCCTTGTTAAAAGTCCTAAATATAGAAATATAAGATTTCATATAACAAAATATCGATATTGCCCAGAATTTCAGCAAAGATATCTATTATGTCCTTTGCCAAACCAAAGGATATAATTTTACTACCCAGAAAAGCCCTCACTATTATGATCTCTTAAGCTTAATTTTGACTTGATTTTCCAAATGAAAATCAAATTTCTACAAATGATTGTCCCAATTATGGCCTAAATAATACAAAACCTAAGAAAATGAAGCAAAAACTTAATAGCAGACAAGAGGGGGAGCCTGTAGCCTCATAAATATGCAATGCCAGGAGGCGAGACTGGGAATGGGAGTGGGAATGGGTATAGTTGTGGCTGCAACACTATGGGTTTGGCTGGGAGAAGAAGGGTGAATGAGTGGGTGGTTGGGTTGGGTTGATGTGGAGAGCACACTCCAAAGTCCGTGACTTCGCTGGCTACGTCATTTCGCATTCTGCCTTACCACCCATCCCTACCCTACCCCCCACACACCCAGCAATAGCTTTTGTGTAAGGCCACCTCATACCCCCAACCGAACACCCACCACCCATTTTGGGGCTGCTGTCCTTCAGTCTGCCAGCGAGTGCAACGAACGCTGCCCTTTAACCTACATAAAACCCACACAAACACAAGCAAGCATACAGACATTTTGCATATATAAGTACATACCTGAGGGGTTTCCGCTTCGATTCGATGGGTGCAAAAGCTGCGGGGGAGTCGTCGGGGGGGTTAAGTTAAGTTGTCCTACTGCCAGGTGCCTTGATATTTAAAATAATTTTCCGGCTGGGAAATGAATTCAGTTTCGGACACTGAACTGACACTGATGGCTAGCCCAGGGCCAACTTGATCAGCTTCCATCGTCAAAATCTAAGTCTAAAGCTGCCAACTTTGATTTCATTTAATCCAAGGCAAGTTCAAGGCGTTGTCACATATAATTAACAAAACTTAATTAAACAAATGCATTTTTCAATAATTTTTCAAAGATTCATAGAACTTAAAAAAGGTTCTTTGAAAAAAATAAATAACAAAATAAAGATTAAGAAGCTGAAATATCTATAGTTTAAAGCATCTCTAAAAGAAAATATATTTTTAATAAAAAATCCATAAAAAATTCTATACATTAATGAAACATTGTAAATATTAAAATATTTTTTGGCGCCGCCCAAGGCATTCCCAATTGGGGAAGTTCCTCAAGTTCCACTTGGAGAAATTTCAACTGTATTCGCATTAATGCACACACATTGCATACACACATATACAACTGCATGAGCCTATTACGCCATCAAAAGCAGCAGCAGCAACAACAACAACAGTAAGAGTGCAATAATAATAATAATAATAATAACAACAACAAAAACAACTGCAACAGCAGGGACGTCGGCGACGGCGACTGAAATATCTTCATGTTCATCGTCGCGTCGCCATATCGAATAATGGGAGGAGGAGGTGGTTTGCTGGTTGGGTGTTTTTTTTTTTTTTTTTTTCCTTTCGGCTTCTATTTACATTTCGAAGCTCTCAACTGCAGCAACGCCAGCTGCGACGCCGATGCCGACGGCGACGCCGGGGCAGCAACGCAGCAGACGCGCACAGACGAAAGCGAAAGGCCATTGTCCGGAATTTTGTTGACCTACTAAAGGCAGAATGTAAAGCTACACTGTCATTGCCGTTTGCCGAAGCTAGGCGCACACGACAAGAGAGACATACTGTGTTCATGCGTAGACAAATTCGTGTATTCAATATTTGTACTGTGAATTCCCCTCTAATTAGTGTACCAGTAAACAGTTGACAACACTGATTGCACAGGTTTTGAATTTTCTGTTCAAAAAATGTCATAAATTCGTTCAAGTTGCATAATCTGGGGTTATTTAGTTTAATGTATTCAAGAATTCATGTATTGCATGGCATAAACATAGTAACAGAGAGAGCTAACGATGGGGAGAGCCAAGTGGTGGAGCTTTCACGACGCGACGAGCGCCAAAAAGCTCTCAGCTGTTCTGTTCGAAAGTTCAGTGGGGCTTGTTTTTGGGCAAGAAAATAAAATACAGTGAGCATTCCAAAAGAACCACAAATTAATGATTTGCAAGTTAGTAATAAAGTAATGTCGATAGTTTTCCAATAACTACATTTTTCTGAATTGCAAGTTAACAATGAAATAATCTTATTTATAAATTACGGATTTAGCTTTCAACAAAAATATGAATTATTATTGAAAAATAAAATAGCCTACTTATGTATGTTCACATTCTCGGCAACAAGTGCGCACTGTACATTTAAATAGATCTAATGCCAGAGCTGAAATAGTCTGAGAGAGAGATTGAGAGCGTAAATAATGGGTGGCGGAGGTGGGGAGCTGTAAAAAGGCGGGAGCGATAGAGCGAGCTGACTGCGCAACTTGAAGTCATTCACCTTTCGGCCGCTGCTGCTCTCTGGCTCTACCGCTCTCTCAAACGTTCTGCTCTGGGGTTCATTTTTTCTGTCGGTCTCTTTTTCTAAGCTCTGCCTAAAGTCATCTCCGTCCCTCCCTTTCTATCTACCTCCTAATCGCGCTGCGCCGCCGACTTAACGCCTACACAAAAATGAAAAAACCAAAAACAGAAAAACGTAGCAACAATAGAAAACGAAGCGTAGCCGTCAAACTTTTTTGATGAGCAATAAAATGTATTGATGTGTGTGCTTTATGGGTAGTGTGTGATGTGCGTGTGTTTTTTTTTTGTTTTTTTTTTTTGTGTTTTTACTTTCTCTTGGCAAATAGAAAATGAATTACATGAAAGGCAATTAGAAGAGCCGACAGCTGCGCTGCTAACTGTATTTCCTACAGCAATGGTATGTATGTATGTATGTACTTTTTATACAGAAAGGTTTTTGAAGGGTTTTTTAGAGGGTTTTTGGAATATTTTAAAAATTAGATTACTCAAATAATAATATTACTCATACGCAGTGTGACCTAAGTTTATGTTTTCTTTATGTTTTCTATACGATTCTATGGGGAAATCCATAAATTTCTGGCCTGCATTTGCTTGAAATTTCGTTTCCCCGATTAATATTATGGCACTCATTATTATGTTTATATTGCTTTTTTTTCAAATGTTTTTTTTTTCACTTTTGCCATTGTTGTTGTTGTGGTGCATGTTGTGCATTCAAAGCGATTCGCTTTTGCATATTCATAGTTGCGTGTGAATGATTCATGAGTTGCATTTAGGCAAACAAACTGTCGCTCTCTCTCTCTTTCTCTCTATTTTTCTCCCTCTGCTAGCTGCCTCTCTTTCGCGCCATGCTCTGTTGCACAGAAAGTTCAATTTACAACACCAAACACCCTGCACCCCCACCGCCAGCGTCGTATTTGAGGTAACTTTGGCGAGCTTTAACCCAGTTTAAGGTCATTTCGAGTCAAAGACAAGCATCGGCGCCAGCGAGAGACCAGCGAAAGAGATGGGGGAATAGAAAGAGAGAGAGAGAGAGACGGGGTTCATTGCAGTTCGTTCTGTGGGCGGTTCTGCTGGGACTTGCGGCTGCAATCCCTGGTCATCCTTTGGCATTTGTCAAGGACTTTGCGAATGTAACACAATTACAGTTACAGAGCACGAATGTGCCAGCAGACTTGCAGTCCCTTCCTTCCTCGTTTCCTTCCCTTGTCTCTCTTCCCTTTAATGCTGCCATTCCAAATGTCCTTCTTCCTTCAAATGAAATAAGGAAGTGTTGTAGGGTTTGGCCTCGAAACTAACAAGTCCACTCCCTGATGTTTATCTTGCAAAATATTAAATGGATAATAATAATAATAATTGTCAACTAAATTTTATGAATTATAAGAAAAGGTTATATTTTCCAATTTATTATAATTCTTGTTCTACTTGACTAAAGGTAAGAAATATAAATATATATTCAATAGTCTTCTTAAAGAAAATAACTTAAATATATAGTATTTCTTAATTTTCCATATTAATTCATTTAAATCCAAAATTCCAGCAAGTGCCAATTTCCGATCTACATATGAATGTGTGTTTTGTTTGTACATATGTCTGATTATGTATGTGTGTACTAGTATTTGTTTTAAAATAAGGTCACAGCAGTCTTGACATTGCAGAACCAACCCACTGATGACGAAGACATCTGGTCGAAAGAAACCCACAACCCTCCAATATTCCCTTTCCTCCAAAAACCTCATAATATACATATACCACATACATAAGCATATAAATACATATATATTCATATATATACATACATATACACCGCTCTTATCAGTTGACGTTGTCAACGAAATTTTATAGTTGTTTTTTTTTTTTCGCTGCCAACAGCGTGATAATGAAATTGAAAATTTCATTGCTAATTGCGTTTAATATTTATAATTGACCCAAATACAGTTTTGCGATTGGCATTGCCAAAAAAAAAACAACAAAATAAAACAATAACAAAAGAAGAAAGCAGCAGCGAAACATGCAAAGCGAGTTTGGGGGAAGAGAGAGAGAGAGAGAGAGAAAGAGGAAGAGAGGGAGATAGGAAGAGGTCGTGCAAGCACACGACTCCACCCAAAAGAGGGTGGCTTTCGGGAGGTATTAAAAACACCATGGCGGTGGGGGGTAGGTAGTCAAGTCTAGACTGCGCCGGCAATAGGGAGATTCCCTGGTGGGTGGTGGGGAGTCAGGTTACCACCCAAAAGATTATAGAGCACGAAAATTTTAAACTAATTAATGCTCGGGCACGAAAATGAAGCATTATAATTGAATTATTTTACTTCCGCCATTAATTAAACACTACAAGTTTTGATTTTGGCCCTTGGCATCAACAGTTACTTAAAATCGATAAATTATCTATATCACCAAATGGTTTCTAATATTTATTATATACGAATTCCATAAACAATCACAGAAAAATTAATATTTACAAAATTTTTAATTTTATAACGAAAAGTATTAAAAGGACCTATAACTGATCGCACTGCTTCTCACTCTCTCCTGCTTTATCCTTTCTCTTTCTGAACACCTAAGCTTTTTGCAAGTGCAAACAAGAACCACAACAACAATAGCAGCAAAAAGCTGAAATCGAATCAACGGCAAAAAAGTGTTCTAAATATATGAGAAGTACTCACACATACACGCACACACACTTGCAGAATGACTCAAATGTTTCACATACGTAACATGAGAGCAGCCCCCTTCTTCTCTTCCGATCCCCCACTCTCTTTCTCTCTCTCTCGTTTTAACATTGCTCTGTTTTTTCTTCTGCTAGACATTTACAGTTCTGCATAGCTCCATCTCTCTTGGTCTCTCTCTTGGTGAAATATTTAAAATGCAAACTTTTCGACCCCCCTTTCCCCACCCTCCCTTTCTCTCACCCAGAAAACGATTCAAAAACGAAACAACAACAACACAGTACAACTACAAGCGAAGAGCAGCAGCAGCAGAAGAAAAAGAAGAAGCAGTACCTCACACACACACGCAATAAGTAGGTGAAAGGTCTTCAACCTTTTTGCATGAAAACAAAAATGTTCAAAGGGGGGGTGCTGGGAGCTCTGCCCGGGGGCGGCGGTCGGTGGGGCTGCAGTTCTAGCTGAAATACAAGGAAAAAAAACCAAAGAAACGAACTGAAAAAAAAACTGCCAGCATGGCAATAAAATTGTAAAACAAAAGTAAAGAGAAAGAGTCAAGGGGGAAGTGCAAAAGGAACACTGAAAAAAAATAAAACAAGGAAAGAAACTGAAATAATTTGGCAAACAAATTGCCATCAAAAAGCTTTCTTTCATTTTTATATTTTTGTATAGGAAAATTTCTAATAAAAAAAAAGTATAAAAATTGGTTTTCAAATTGACTGGAAATTTAGCACAGTTAAATTATTATTTTATTTATAATATATCCCGAATTTAGTTTGATGAAAAAGCTTAAAAAAATATATTTGTATTTTATTATAATTGTTTGAGCACGAATCTATAAAATTGATATTACATTACTTTTTCTTTTAAACTAAAACCAGGGAAAATGTAAAGAAAACAAAAAAGAAAAAAGTAATTATAATATCTATATTTTTAACTAAAAAGTCGCCAAGGTAATAAATTTGTTATTTGTTTTGATTTTATTTGTGTTCCATTGCTGTTTATTTTTTTGTCAGGAGAAGGACAAAGGGTGGTTTGCTAGCTAGGTAGAGCGAACGTGTGTGTGTGTGTAGGGGAGAAATGGGGGGCGATGGGTGTATTGGGCAAGTGACCGACAGACCGACCGAGCCACTGCATTTAACTATTTTTAGCTGTCCCAGTCGAGCACTTCGCACACACTTGTACGCAGCCAAGTGCCACAGATATATGTATATATGCCCTGGACTTGGATTTCCCGATTCCGATTCCCTATAACGATGACGATTTCCCCGATGCCGATGCCCGATGCCGATGCCCGATGCCCGGTGCCGTTGCCGATTCCGACCTATCCCAATGGAGGAGCGACGTGGGGCAGGTTCAGCTCCCGGTTCGGTTCAGCTGAGTTCAGTTCGCCTCGTTTCGGTTCACTTGAGGTTGAAATCGCACACACAGATGCGCCCGAAGTTCTCCTTGTTTTGCATTCTTTTTTTGTTGTTGTCTCTTTGTGCATTTCGCAGAGAGCGCAAGAGAGCTCTTTCGAGCTTTTTGCACACAGAGAGAGAGAAGAGTGCGATTGCGAGCATTGAAGAATTTTTCGTCTCTAATGCTATGTGTGTCCCTCACCGCGACCCTCAAAAGCTTCTTCTTTTGGCGCAGACAGACAGAGACATTGATTCGCAAA
The DNA here is from genome assembly GCA_008042715.1 of Drosophila bocki. Lineage (NCBI taxonomy): Eukaryota > Metazoa > Arthropoda > Insecta > Diptera > Drosophilidae > Drosophila > Drosophila bocki. The sequence goes on from VNJY01003658.1 coordinate 126,475, forward strand.
TGGAGGGGGGGAGAGTGGGTGGTAGGTTGATAGTGGGTGGTTGGCGGGGGTTTGGGGCTGTTTATGCTGACAATGCTGCAGCTGCAGCAGCTTTTCCTGGATCGCAAAGCTGCATCCCAAGGCTGCGGGAACAACGATGAATCCCTACAGCTGGGATTTTAATTGGCGCTGCCTTTGTGGTAATAAGAAAATAGGAAAATTTATATGGCTTGCCAGGATTAATTTTGAACATTAAGTTTAGGTTTACAAAATTATTAATATTAAGTTAAGGTCTAAAATCATTTCAAAAGGGTGGTGGTTACTCAAGTTTCTTAAAAAATTATATTATATTTAAAACAAAATATATTTCAAATTAAGCTTTATTTTTATATTTTTAATATTATAAAACTTAAAACCTATTAAAAATGATTTGGAAAACAGCCTGATACTTGCTACTTTTTAATATTCCATATGTGTTTTTGTGATAAACAATTAAAGAATAAAGCAATTTTTTCCCTTTTTTTATACTTTTTGTTATTTAAATACGACTATTATTTTCCTTTTTATTAATTATTCTTTGTCTCTCTTTTTTTCCAGCCATTTCCATTTAAGTGAAACGCCAGATATCGTCGTCACCGCATCCTCATCCTCCGCCGCCTTGGTAAATGCGGTAAGTGTTAAAGATTAACAATTAATTAAAACAATAATAATTCCTAACTGGGACATGGTTCTGCCCTGATAGGTAGATATCATGGCATTCCTTTCGATTGATAAAGTAATCGAAAATTGAAAATTGCCTGTAATCGATGTATAATTCACATAGCAAAGGTCAGTTATTAGATCAATTTAGTGGGTTGATAGGCTCAATTACTTGGTATTCTGTCATTTTTGATGGACTAAGTATTTGGTAATAGTTAATCGATAATCCAAATCGTAGTCTCTAATCTAATTGGAGGATATATGTATTTTTAAGAGAAGATCCAAAACCTGGAAAAATGGCTATCAAAGCTAAAATACATATTATACAAATGTATTTCTTGCAATTATCCTAAAAATCTGAGCAAAATATATATTTACAAATTTATTCCATATGTAAACTTAATTTTCAATAATTATGAACGCGTTAAAATTCAAAAATCTTAAATAAATTGTACTACCCACATTGCGTATACGTAATAACCCCTGTTTCAATATTACGTATACGTCATGTGTTCGCAGTACAGTCTCGTCATACACCTGCTTTCCTGTAAATCCTGTAATTTGATCAATCGAAATCCCGTTTGTCGACACCGTCACCGATTGCCCAGTTATCGATAAAGTGCAAGAGCAGCAGAAATGCCAACCCAAAAGTTAACGCGAAACGAGAAAAATCCAAAGGCAAAATATAGAAGCAAAGCAGCAACACGACCAAAAAAAAAGGAAAAAGCGAAAAGCGAGAAGAGAAAAAAAAAAGATAAACAACAAATGCACACGGCTGTCTCTATATGTGTGTGTGTGTGTGTGAAACTGTGCCAATGCCCTGACAACGGCACAAGGTGATGATGCAAACTGCAGCCGGCTGCAGTCGCTGTCCGCGTCAGCGTCGCCGTCGACGGCGCAGTCAGTGAGGCAGTGACGCCAATTGGCATGATGAAAGAGCCAGTGGCACAGTAGTTGTCGCTCCAAAAAGGGGATGACTGCGGGAGGGGGGGCTGCCGACTGCAACAGCGACGTCGACGGCGACGACAACGACGACGATGGCGATGCGTTGGTGAACATGCAATGACGCGAATGACACTAGCAGAAGACACAGCAGCGGTGCCATTAATAGCAGTGCAATTAATGTGATGTATTTAATTAAATAAAATATAGAAATATTTCGAGTAAGGATCAAATATGGATAACAAAATATTAAACTATCTAGTATCGAAATACTTTAATATAAAAAACAAAAATTTAATAGCGGAAAAAATTTAGTAACCTAAATTAATTATATATTCTTTTTATTTATATCGGCCTTCTTCTTTACATTTGTCTCTATTTTTCTGTCCCTGCCTGTAATCTGCGACTAGGCGAGCAGCGTCGAATGGAGGCGTAGCACAGCCAGAGCCAAGTTAAGTCGGTGGTTACCTTCTCCTCCTCCTCCACCTCATTCCGCCTGATCCTCCTTGGCTCCTACCTACCCACCGTTGTGGAGCATACCAGGAAGGCCGGGCCGAGTCCGGGGTCTTGGGCGAGGAGGATGAGGCAGGTTAGCGAGGCAAAGCAGAGAGGAGTGTTAGGGTGGGTGGGAAGGTGTTCGTTCACTCTTGTGTAGTTGCCTCGCTATTTGAGTACGAGTATGTTGCATGCAAACAAGGAAGTGCAAAAATTTCACGCTTTGCTAAGGAAAACACAACGAAATAACGAGGTGAGGTTGGCCCGGCGCGGGTGCCGTGTGGGGTGTGGAGTGTCCGCTGGGATGTGTAGAAGTGCATTTCGAGTGTTTGACAGACCGACGTATGTAACTCCTCGCTCCTGGCAACCCGACCTGGCAACTTTGACTTATGCAATGGAAAGTGCCAAGCTAGCAGGCACCAAAATCAATGTGAAGTCTTGCCAAACACAACAACAAAAAAGAAAAAAAAAAAAGAAGCATAAAGAAAAACGGGGTCTTACGAGAGAGCCATTGGCAGTAACCTCGGACATACATATGGCTAAGAAACGAGCTATATGAGTTGATTTTTTGTTGTTTTTTGTTTTTGGTTTTAGGTTTCGGTTCCGGTTCTCAGGAAGTTTGGCGTTGAATATTATAGAACACTTACCAAAGGCACTTAGGGGGCTTCAAGCGATTCCAAGGAAGTTTTTTTTGCTAGTTTTTGCAACTAAGATAATGATGGGGGTTGGCAATAGGGAATATTTAGTAAGGGAAAATGGAATAAATAATGAAGAATGAATAGTAAAGAATGCATAGAGGTATAATAAATATATTTTAAAAATTCAAAAAATGTATGTTTTTTTTTTTAACTTTATTTTTGTTCTGAATAAAAAAAAACATTTTTCGAATTTTAAAAAATATTTCTTTATTTTAAAGATTAAACTGTTTTTCAAAGGCTGATTTACATAAAGATTCTGTCATTATCGATTAAAGTTCGATTTCTTTTGTTGGCTAAATGTTATCGGTAGAGTTTAAAGACATAAAATCTGTAAAATTGTTGGTATCTTTCATGATCTTTTAAATTAGTCATATTGTTACATATTTTATCATATATAACATTTTGAATTATTTAAAAAGAAGTTCTATCGATTCTATCGATTAACTCCAATAGAAAAACAGGGTAGCCACACATTTGCGGCAACTCTATCCCGCCGATTTCCACATAGTTGCAAATGTTTTTCTGTATTTGTTGGCGGCTATTTCTGTAGCACGATTGGATTTTCTCATAAAACTGCATTCGTGATGCGATGCGAGGCGAAGTGTTTCGGTTTTGGGCTCGTCGGCCGGCAGATCGTTATATCTCATTTTATTTATTTGTATTTTTTCTTCGCTTCGGTTGCGGGTTGCGATTCGGGCGCCATTGACTCGTTGACCGAGCGACTTAGTGAGCTAGCCACACACACACATACACACACACACACTAGTGCATTCTGTGAGCGAAATCGAAAGTTCAATAAACTTTCACGTAATACCCGAGAGTTGCAACAAAAAATAAAAGAAACTAGTGAATGTGCTGCATATCTTAGAAGCTTTTGCAGGGATATATCTTATGATTGAAAAAATTAATTTATATAAATAATATTGATCTCATAATTACTAACAAAAGGGATTCCCAGATCTTGGATATGTCCTAATAGTTACCAAGAATTTATTAATTGCAAAATGCTAAATACATGTTAAATATATTAAAAGAATACCATTTTAATTATGTACAAATTTTAAACAATAAATATATATAAATTAAGAGCTGATATCAAGTAAAATATCAATATTTTCTATGCAATTATGCTATAACTTTGGTTTCCCCTCTTCTATTGCTCTTTTCTGTTTCTTGTTCGCTGGCAAAGAAAGTGAATGGAGAAAAAGGGCAAGTACCACGGAACAAACGAAAGAGTGAAAAAGAAAGGGGCAAGGAGGGAGTAAAAAAAAATGAAATTAAATGAAATGAAAATAAATTACATAAAAGTAACAACGAACTGTTTGCGCATGAACAAATCCCGACACAGCAACAGCAACAACAACAACAACGGTAAAAGCAACATGGAATGCCAATCAACAAAAGCAACAACAGTTAGAAGCAATGAAAGCTAGAGAGAAAGAGAGGGAAAAGGCGATCACTTAGTGAACTTGCATTATGCTGCGTTCTGCTTAGCTGCTCTCTTGCCCTAGCGCCATCTCGTTTGCTCATTGGCTTTCACAATATGATTCCCGTTCGCTTTAATGACTCCACTTCTCGCGCTCTCTCTCTTACTCAAGCTCGCAGCCCCATTCCACCCACCTCCCCTCTCTTTGGCGCCCGTGTGTGCCCGAAATTGGGTCAGCCATTGAACCCGTTGCGTTGACGTCGACTTCAACGTCGTCGTCGTCGTTGCTGTCGCTGCCTCTGCCAGCGTCGCTGACAGTGTAGTTCTGTTGGAGCTTTTGCTTTATTTTTTTTTTCGTTGGCCTCTTCTTGTTTCGTTTCTTTTCCAGCACGTGTTCTTCCTCTTCTTCATCACCGAAAACCGTTAAACAGAGATCAGGCTCCCAAAAAGAAATGAAAAGAAAACAGCTGCGCGATCCCTCTCTAACTCTGTCTCTTTCGCCAAGCCAATCTTAAGGTTATGGTCACCGCGTAATGACCGTCAGATTTTTTGACCCCTGTCCCAAAGCGAAACAGAAACAGAAACGAAAAAAGAGAGAAAATAAAGAAACACGAAAAAAAACAAGTATAAAAAAAAGTAATAATATAAAGCAGACAAAATTTCACTTTCACATCAATTACGTTGTGGCTCAGACAGCTTAAATATTTTATTTCACTGTATTTACTTACAAAAGAAATAAAAATAAATAAATAAATTAATAAATAATAATAATACTACAAATTAAATATATAAAAAATAAATATAAAAAATGAAATGATGGTTAATTTTTTACTAAAAGCATTGATTTAATTTCGATTACTTGCCAACCGATAAACGATAAACAATGAGGCATATCATAGAAATGAGAAAAAGTTATGTTCACATAATTCAAAGTTAGATAAATTATAAATAGGATATTATTTAATGTGAAATTGAAAAACTAATTCTTATTAAAATTTATAATATTAGTAATTTCTTCTTGTCTTGACAAATAATCGAAAAGTGGCATTGTTAACTCATTTGCGCCAATCAACATATCGTTTGTTTAATGCAATTGTTGCCAAAAAAATTAAATAAATAATCAAATTGGTGGAAAGATCTCTTCCACTATCATTTCCCCTTTTGGAAACGTTTTTGGCCAACGTCAAAGTCAACGAACGTTTAATGGCCCAACAACAACCACAGCTCATCACCCTTTTTGCAATAACACTAACAATAACTAGCTTACCAAAAAAAATAATAATAAATAAACTAAAAAAAAGTTAAACTGAAAGACAACCGAAATGTCAAGGGAAAAGAGGAAGCAAGAGAAAGACAAAGGGAAAGAGGCAGGGATAGTGAAAGGTGGAGGCGGATCAAGTCAAGCTTTTGGATACTCTTTAAAATGTAAATATATATAAAATATATATTAAGAATATTAAGAATATTAAGAATATATATTTACGATTGTATATATTTATTTCAAAATAGGAGCAGTAATTCTTTACAGAGTTTGAATGTCTAAAAAATATTAAATAATTTCGTTTACAAATACAAAATCCAATCATTAATATTTTTATTATTTTTATATATTATTTTACGAAGTCTTAAAAATTAATTAAAATTCAACATTATATGTCAGAGTATTCATGAGATTAAGTTGCATGCAACTTTCGTGGATTGCCTCGCGCGTTTTATGATAGCTTTCCTCAGTGTTACTGTCTGGCCTCTGCTCCCCCTTTCGGGGTCTTGTAAATGATGGCGGTTCCCTCCCAAAAAACGAAAAAATAAAGGTAAAAAAAAACCGGTTACAGTTACAGACCAAACATCTTTGGCATCGTCTTTGGTTTTTCGGGGGTCAAGCCCAAGCTCCCATGTGTGTGTGTGTGTGAACATGACGTGCCACACCTTGAGGCTGCTGCTGGTGATGCAGAGGCGTGGTCAGGGGGGCTCCAAATTATTACAACTATAATAAATTCTTTAATAATTAATTTGGCTTGCCTAAGGTTTTATAAATCTTAAATAATTTATATTTTGGAATTTAACTTGAAATTAAAGTAAAATTATTTAGTAGAAACCCCCTCTGCCCTACGCCCTTTATTGTTATCCTTATCGCCGTCTCTGTTTCTGGTTGCTGTCACCCTCTTGCGCTTTCTCCCTTTCTCTTTCTGACCGCCCCTCTTTGCCATCTCTCTTTTCCTCTGCGTCTTCTACTCGCATCATTCTGACGCCCTTTAAATTTATTTATTTTTTTTCTTTTTTTCTGTTTTTTTTTAGCTTAATTTTTGTGCGTTGTATCTCCAGAAAATAAACTTGAACTTGCCCGTTCACTTTTACTCCAAAATTTGGACTCTAGTGTGTGTGTGTGCGTGTGTGTGTGCATGTGTGTGTTATTGTTTCCCATCACAGTTAAATGGCAGCCCCCGCCTCGAACCCCTGAAAACCTATGCCCCTCGCCACCCCCTGCTGCAGATGCTTCAGCTTGATTACTAAACGGATGAGTCTCCCCTTTGTTTTTTTTTTTTTGGTTTCTTCTCTTCTTTTTTTTTGGCTGCTGATTTTTCGGGGGCCTCATCATGGCCGTTGATCATGAAAATTTTCAATTCAAGTTTAGGTGAAATTTAATGCGTCACCAGAAAGGCGGAAGAAATGGAGGGAGAGGGAAAGAGAGAAAGAGTACGAGACAGGGAGATAGAGTGAGAAGGATAGGAACAGAAGAAAGCCTAAAGACTCTTTTTTGAAGACTCAAAGCAGAACAAATCGAAGCATGTTAAATTTTGTAGATTTGCAATTAGGTTTTAAAATTCTCTTAGAGAAAACTGTTCTTCATAAACCAAATTCTACAATTTAAAATAAAGAAAAAAGATCCTTTTTTTTTATACAGAAAAAAAGTACAGTATCATTTTTAAGTGAAAAATGATCAGAAATCATTCAACTTTCTATAGTTTGTAGCAATTTAATAGCCTTCAAAATTAAACATTTCTGATTCCCTAAACTGAATATGAGAAATTGTGATATGGTTTACATTTTCAATTTCCTTATGACTTATTATTCAGTTGGAGAAACCCCCCCCCCACCTCCGTTTGCTTTGACCCACTGAAAACTATGAAACGACGACGACCCAGAGGGTTGCCACCCACATACATATGGTAAGCATTAGGCCGAGGAGTGCTTTATAGAGTTACCATCACCACATGTGGTGTCTACATATTTCGCATTTGTAGCAATTTGTTTCGGTTTCTGTTGGCTCATTGCGGGACTGCTTCAGTTCATCATGGCTCCCGGCTCCCAGTAGTGCTCCTTCTTTACCACCCACTCTCTCTCCCACACCCCCACAGTTCCATCCCTCTTTGCATATATGGCCAGCGAAAGTTTACTGGGACTATGACCGCTTAGAATGTCTACACAAATACAGTCGCCTCCGCACAGACATATGTGCATATGAGTGTGTGTGAATGTGATGTGTGGCATGTGTGAAATATGTGTGTGTGTGTGTGCAGGAACCAGAGTCTGGAACTTGAAAGCTATTTTTTTTTTCTATTTTTATACACCCGGTAAACGGTGAAGCACCAGAGGGGTATTTTGTATATAGGGTCGGTTTGTTCCTAAACACAGAAAAAGAGTGAGGGGGAGAAGAATCTCTTGTGTAGAAGAATTCTTACAGGGAATTGGTTTTTTTTTTTAAATTAAATATTCAAAATATATAGTAGCTAATGATAAGAGGAAATAAAGGTTTATCAGGAAAATCAGAAAAGGGGTTTAGCCAGCAAAAACTGTCTCAAAAATCCAGAATTAATTTTTATTGCCTACTTTTGGGGGCCGCTTAGGGCGAATTTTAACCTCTGACTTTTTAAGTTTGGAATTTCTGTTTTTAGGGTTTAGGTATTCAAGGGTTAAGACTTAGAAATTACAGAAAATATGGATATATCCATCTTTATATCCATATATATATCTTTCTTTTTAAATTATAATATTTTAAGTGCTATATTTTTCTATATTCAATATTTTGATAAGCGATATTTTCGTTAAATCAAAGCTTACGATATTTTTGATATATCAAAGCTTACGATATTTTCGATATTAAATATTTTGATCAATGATATATATTTTCGATATATTAAAGCTTATGATATTTGTTTCGATATATCAAAGTTTATAATATTTTTTTAATATAAAAAAGTAAGCGTGTTATATTTGTAAATATTTTAAATTTGACTTATCCTTTCAATAAATCTCGATATACATCCCTTTTTAGGGTATCAAATAGTCGTTGCTGTGGCCGCCTTCTTGTTTATTTGCGTATATAAATACCCAAGCCTACCGTTTGTGTCTGTGTATGTTTCTACGTGTGTTTGTCTGTGTGCTGCCGCCGTGCTGTGTGCCCCCCAACAACATTTGGATGGCCCACAGAAGTGTCTGCTGCCGGTTGAATGGCAGTGCCAGTTGCGTTGCAGTTGCAGTTGCAGTTGCACCAGCCCCTAGCCGACCCTACCCTCCTACCAACCACCCACCCACTAGACCGATGGAGTGTGTGTATGCGTGTGTGCTTATCTCAGAGTCGTTGCCTTGAATGTAGGGCAGTAGTCGGCACTCGACAGTTGCAGTTGCCGTCGTCGTCGTCGTCGCCGCCGCTGCAATGCAATGCAGGCCCCCCAGATGCACATACAAACACACACACAGAAAACAAATACAAAACACACACACACCGACACAGTCAGAGTCCACCCCCACCCTTAATAATCATGTCACTAGAGTGCACGATGTGCCGCACTTAATGATACCCTTTAGCCGCCGCGAGGCGTGCAATTACCATGGGCAGAGCCACGCCCTCTCTCTGTGGGACACAGTAGGGGTGAAAAATATACATATTTGTGTTTTAAAGAAAATAGATTTTATATATTATCAAATGATATATTTAAAAAAAATTTAATCTTAAGTAAAAGGTATTTAGAAATGTTAAAAAATCTATTTTGTTGTAAGGTAAATGTGGGAGAACTATTTTTAAAGAAGTTAAATATAAAATTTTGAGGCATTCCTGTTTATATGTTATGTTATTTACCACACAATCCTTTTAAATTTAATTTAAAAAAATTTAGATTTTATAAAAAATATTCCAGGGTATTAATAATGGGTTTTAAAATTATGAATAGTTTGGTTTTACTATTTTTATCTAGCATTGAACGGGCGATATGAAAATTGATAAGGAGGAATAAGAATAAGAATACGAAAAAGAGAGTAGAAGGAATTAAGAAAGAGAATTATAAGAAATAGGAATAAAAAGTGAGAGATAAAAGTTGAAGTGCAATGGCATGATACATTCCTTGCAAAGCCTAGTTCTCATTTACCTTTAAAGATATCGGGTATTTCTTATTTACCTCAATATATATTATATATATTCTATATACTTAAATTAAACAAGATGTTCATATAACTACTAACTCTAAGAATCAAAAGGCTAAAGGATACTTCCTAGTCGTAACATTAGGGAACATTAATTGCTTTCTGTTTTACTTTTTTCTAAGGAACTCCTATAAAAAGCTTTTATGGCCAAATGATTTATTGAGTCTTCTATGTGTTCTTTCACAAGATGAATTGACATATATATCTATTTATATGTATACCTATATACCTATCTATATATATATATACATTGTTTATTTAAACGAAACCTGTAACTAAAGCTGTTAAGTAGCTTACACTTGCCAAAGGTTTATTTATTATATTTTTTTTTGTTGTTGCCATTTTTTAAGCGCTTTTCTTCATTTTACAATTCTTTCGTCTCATAAATTGTGGTTTCTTCTGAAGCTTCTTTTCCCTCTTGTTTATTTTTTCGGGGTTGCAGTTAAAAATACAAAATTAATGGAGAAAAAAACTAAAGGAAAAACACTTCGAACTGCATCGAGCCACATAAATAACAAGCGCCAAAAACTATTTTCAAACATACGGAAAAGCGAAAAAAAAAGACAGAGGGATAAAAGCATAGAAGAAGAACCAGAAGAAGTATAGGAGCAAAGGCAGAGGTAGAGGAAAATGGGGAAGGCATTGAAGTAGCCACAAGAATGAAAGAAATAAAGTCATCGTCGTCGTCGTCGTCTGTGTAAATAAGGCACAAGAATTGGGTTAAAAGTTTATAGAGCAATGCGGTGATTTGTCTCTCTATAGCTCCTCTCTTTCTCTCTCTGTCTCACTCTACCCATTCCCTAGGCATATATGTATGTGTGTGTGTGTCATATCAGCGACTGAAGTGGTTACATGGTCGAAGGCTGCGCCAGTTTCTAATGGCCGAGACAAGTCAACGTGCTTCACATGTACACGCCACCTGACACCCACGACAAGCAGAAAACTCCCAACACACCAACCACCTTCTCCTTCAAAAAAAAAAAAAACACAAAAAAAACTTACAAAAAAGAGAAGAAACCTAGCCATTTACTCAATTCACTTACAAACAAGCAAAAAGCAAAAAAAAAAGGAAAGCAAAAAGCAAAGCAAACAGGAAGAATGCACCTCTGCTGCACACCAAAGGGTTAAGGGGCCATTCACGGGTTAATTCAGGAAGGCAAACAGCCCGAAAGCAGGGGGGGTGGGTGGTATAAGGAGGAGGGAGAGTGGCTAAGAACAAAGAAGCCGCCAGAAGACGGAAGAAGGAACCAAAGTCGGGAAGGTAAACTAACCCAGATCCTGAACCTGTCACAACTTCCAGATGAAAAGAAAACAAAAAGAAAGAAGTTAGATTCAAGCGGAAAGACCTAAAAAAAAAGCAACAAATAACGGAACAAATAAAGGAAACAAGATGGGGAGAAATCTGAAAAGAAAAAATGGATTAAAAGCTAGTAAAAGGGAGCTTACGTATACGTAATATTAGAAAAAGGTAATTGAAAATACAAGTAATAAAATATGTAAAGAAAAGCAGATGAACAGGTTAAAAGAATAATAGAAGAAAAGAAAAATGGAAGAATAAAATAATAAACGAAAGGAAGAAGACGAAAGGCAGAACACACGAAAGAAAGAACAGATGAAAGGAAGAACAGAAGAAAGAAACAACAGAAGAAAGAAAGAACAAATGAAAGGAGGAACAGAAGAAAGGAAGAATAAATGAAAGGAGGAACAGAAGAATGGAAGAACAGAAGAAAGGAAGAACAAAAGAAATGAAGAACAGAAGAAAGGAAGCACAAGAAATATGAGAAAAGAATAACAGGAATAACCATGTTGCCTAAGAATAAATAAACTAAAAAAAGGGATGTTATGAAGAAAAGAGTACCAAAAAAAGAAAAGAAGCAAAGTAAGAGAGATTAAGAACGGAGTGACAGGAGAAGAACGCAGTACAAAAAAGGAGTGAAAGCAGAAAGGAGTAACAAAAGAAAGTAGTTAAAGGAACAGAATAAATAACACAATAATATTACAGAATATTGTAATTTTAAAATAACCAAAAATTAAAAGAAAATAAAAAAGAACTAAACAAAAAAAAAAAAATGAGAAGAACCAACAAAAAAATAAACCGGAAGCACGACCACCCAAAAGCAATAGGATCAAACAGATGGCCAGAAGAAGACCACCCAAATGAGCGATCCCGCCGAATGGCCATTTTCCACACATGGAAAACCCAAGGAATTTGGGAAAAACACAGCATAAAAAACCGAAAAAAGAAAAAAACCGAAGCAGGAGAAGCCCACATCAATAGAAAATGCAAGTGGCTGTAGGTGAACGAAGCGGGAGAAGGAGATAAAGAGGCAGGAGAAATACGGTGGGAGGTAGAGTGCCAAAGAGGGAAAAGAAGAAAGAAAAACAAACTCAAATATGTGCAGGCAATAGAAAAGGCGGGGAGCCAGGGAAACAACAATAATAACGTGCAAGTGCGGGAGGGGGGAGGGGCCATAGCCCAGCCACTGAGAGTGAGAGAGAGAGAGGGAGAGCTAGCAGTGGGTCAAAGACCTGTAGGGAGGTCGTTTCAGCCGTTGCAGTGGCAATAGGCAACGTACAATACCATGGCAAAAGCGCCATGTTGCTGTTGTTGCGATGGTGGCAGATAGCACACACACACACACATATATATACACACGTACAGCTCTATTGAATAACCCAAGCGACGTCAGCAGCGCTGCTGCATTTGCAGCGGGAGCGAGAGAGAGAGAGAGAGCTCGAGTGCAGGCGAATAGTGAGCGAGCTTTTTAGTGGCAAGTACAGTTCTCTCTCTCACTGCTCCTTCTCTAATGCCAGGCCAGCTGTTGAGGCTGTTGCTCTGCCGACGTCGCTGCCTGCAGCCTGCTGCTGCTGCTTCTTCTTCTTCCTGAACGAAGCACACGAAGGCAAGGCAAGCCGAATGGCAGACACGAAGCGGAAACACGAAGTGGCGCAAAATCCGAAGTCGAAAAACGAAATCAAGAGTGAAATGCAATTCGAAACAAGTAGGCAAAGGGGGAGGGGTAGGGGATATTGGGCAGAGGGTGTTGGGGGGATATAACCGCATATGGCACGTAAACATGCATTTCAATACATCCAGCCATCTCTTTTGCTCTCGTTGCAGACATGCCAGGCGGAGGAAGGACAAAGTTCAGCAGGATCACACTATACAGGTGAGTTTTTCCAAGGATTTTGTGCGGTTTTTGCCAGCGATTTTGCCACATTTTCAGTTATTACTTTGCTGTTTTTATAGTTTTAATATGGTTTTTTAGTTGTTCATTGAAAAAATATTAATTTAAAGTGTTAAATTATGATTTTAATTAGCAAAGAATATTTATAAGTGCTAATATATGCACTTGAAATGTATATTAATAATATTTATTTGATGAAAAGTATAACGTTCTAGGAAAATGTTTTTAAAATTAATATTTTTAAATGAATATTAACAAATTAAAACAGTTTCTACAATACTTTTTACTAATAAAAACCAATAAAATGCTAATTAATCGGGGGTTTTGCCGGAAACTATAGTTTTTAATTGTATTTATTAATTTTTTATTAATAATAGTATTATGTCTTATTTATTTTTCACTCAAATCCCTCAATTAGTTGTCCTAAATTTTTTTTACTAATAACAAAAACCCAGAAAATGCCAGAAACAAAAAGTTACTCATACGTCACGTTAGCCCGCTGAAACTATAAACAACTTTTAACGAAGCTTCTAGGGCATTTTGGCAGGCAACTAACAACCAAATATAAACAATTTAAGCTTAAAAGAATATATAAATAACACATAAATTATATATTTTTCACCTAGACCACACTGCGTATGAGTGATGTTAGCTGAAATATGTAAAGTTTTAATACTTTCCAACTTAGTTAGACTCCTTGATGATTTTCTCTGGCCTTATATAATCTCTTTATGGGGTTTTTCTTTTGATATATTACCCTGCTGACCATTTTGGTCAAGAAACAAATTAATATTTAGCTTTAGACAAACATTAATCGATTAACAAAACCCGGAAACTTGAATGGATTCTGCAAATATATCGTTTTCCTTTCGGTAACCTCCTCCAATGTCTGCAGAGTTTTTCCTTCTTGTCTTGTTTGCTCTCCCCCCTCCTCTGCTGTCTTTTGGCATATCATTTTCCTTTCGCGACGAATGCTTTATGTGCCACAAAAGCCGCTTGCCGCCACTGCTGCTTGGCTGGTAAAACTTTTCCGCTTTTCACGTTCAACGACGACGATCGCCGTCACCTAATGCCCTCACCCCGCCACAAGTTTCCATGTTGTTTTTCCTTGTTTTTCCCGCCGCCCCGACATCGTTGCTGGCTCGTTTTCTTGCCTGACTCCATTTGCGCAACCAAACATTTTGCGGTGGGTTTTCAGGGGGAGGGGGTGTGCAGGGGGGGTTGCTGCCTGCTGCATCCATATGATTTGCAATTTCCATTGCATTGCTGCATGGGCTGCACTATGGTTGCGTAACCCAAAAGTTAATGCCACATAATCATGGCTGAAGTTGCAACAAACGCTGGCCGCAATGGGAAATGGGGAAATTGTTGTTGTTGTTATAGTTGCTGGAGGGTGAGGAGGGGAGGGGGTTGCAACCATGACACGCCATCTTAGCCGATCGTCGCCGCCAGTTTTGCAGTTAACCAGTTTTCCAGTTTTTCGCCACGTTTTTCCTGCCACTTTCTCTCTCTGGCGCGATGAAGTAATCGCATTGCAGTTGCCTCTGCACTTCTTTTCTCTGTTTTTCCTTTTTTTTTTTTGCTTATTTGCCGGTGACTTAATTTTCGTTTTTTTGCCTTACTGTCCATTTGAGGGGGAAAACGGGTTTCCCATTTTCCAGCCGAATGCCAAAATGGCAATGGATGCTGCTATTGCCGAGATCTCGTCGAGTGTCTGGCTCTGGTGGGACTCTTGGCCAAGACAAGGCTTACAAGGTGATTACGTGATTGGTGGTTATATATGTATACATATATAAATATATATAGATATATACATTTTTTTGGTTAAGTAGGAGTAGGAGGCCACCCCCTATTCGGGATTTAGCAAGCCCTAGACCTCTGACGGCTTTCGGGGCTATAGATTTGCTTCCAGGATTGGTTTATATATATTTAAAAGCCTTAATTTATATATTTACAATTCATATACATATAATTGGGACTTTATAAGGTTTATAAGTCCTAATTCCTATATTTAAAATGTATATGGATATAGTTTTAACTTATTTAGCTTTAATTTCTTTAATTAAACTTTACATAAATATGATTCAAAACATATTAAAGTTTATAATCAATTTTTATATAAACCAATATACATTTTTACATTTAAAATTAAGAATTAAGAAATAGAATTCAGAAAAAGTTTCCATAAATTTAAGGCAAGGCATCATAAAAATCTATAAAATCAAGGCTAGCAAAAATACATAAGTTTTAGGCTTAATTTGTAATTCATTTAGATTGACTTTTATTTTTATTTTTTGGTTTGCCTTTTTAAGATCATTTTTTTAAATTAAATTAATTTAAAAATAAAATTAAATAAAAACAAGAAAGGAAGCTAACTTCGGCACGCCGAAGTTTGTATACCCTTGCAGATTGGTTTTGATGTTTATATTATAGATTTAATTGCTGAAAATACTCACAAAACAGAGTTTCATTACATTCTACCTATACTTATTATGTTTACAGTTTGACAGTTACAGTTTTACATTCCCAGCGTTACATATTTTATACATTTACCGATCGCTTCTATGGCAGCTATATGATATTGTTGTCCGATTTTTATGAAATTTATACAAAAATTCTAAAACAATAAGAAAAGCTTATATCTCAGAGTAGATAAAAATAGGTTGAAAAACAACGAAGCAATCATTTTTTTCCTATTAATTTCCCGATCGTTCCTATGGCAGCTATATCATATAGTCGTCCGATTTTCATAAAATTTTTACCAAAATTCAAAAATAATATAAAAAGGTCATATCTAAAAAATTGTGTAAAAATGTTGAAAAACAGCAAAGTTATAATTTTTTTTCTAAA